>JAECMU010022152.1:18840-29644 GCA_016106625.1 Dracogyra subfuscus
CCTTGCACAAAACACGCTAATTTTGCATAGCAAATACATTGGGAATGTGCATAATAACAAGACCATTTCTACACAATTTATTTTTTGGTCTAATTTCAATATAAAATAGTTTTAATGAAAAAACCTTTGGGAATATTGTAAAAACTGCATTTTTATACTGTTGTTTACAAACATTGTCTACCGATATATCAGACGTTACCAACCAGAATGTGTAAACAGATTCTCAGCGTACAAGATTATAGTTCCTAAAAGCACTAATATTACAGTAATCAGTTTAACAGTTATTATCTTGCTTAATTAATAAAATGATTCGCCATAGTGTACAAACAATCTTAGGATACGTCTACATGTAACTAAGAAGATAGCTAATCGATCGTGCATATTTTGGTGGAAAATAAACTTTACTGAAGGACAAGGTCAACCCCGGCAGCCATGTCAAAACAGTCGATCAAACGAAAATTTATCCAATGTTTATTTATGAGCCCATGGGATGTTTTCAGTGTGTAAGTACACACACTTTACAATTAAGGAAATATTTACATCAATAATATTAATGTCAACGTTGTGTCATAGCTTTTATGTGCACAGGAATCTGGGAATTAAATAAAGTCGAAGACTGCAAGACCAAAACACGGACGTCATGCATTAAATTAACATATTTAGCGATCGTAATATACTAAAATCCCATAAATAAATTACAGCAACTACTTACAAACATAGTTTCATACATTATAAACATATTATTTTGAAATACAACTACATTTAGATCGCACTGTCCTTCCAAACGATCGCTAATAACAATGGTTACGCAATTTCGTTTTTGTCTATAGTGCGCACCACGACAAACTGCATTATTAAGAATTCCATTAAACAATAACTATAATAAATGGCATAGTTCCAGATATTAAAGAATACAAGCAAATATGCAAACACTTATTACTAAATGTAAAAATAAATATTCTGTTTTGTCCAATATTAAAATTACTTGAGAAAAGTCCATATCACAATACAGTTGAGAAAATTGCTGGGACAGCCACGACAATATATATGAGCAGTCACACGCGAAAACCTGCAACGTCAAAGTCACATGCAAACGCAGAGGTAACGTTGACATGCTATTTGTGTTGTTTGTTTTGATGACTTTAGAAGATGACATTTCTTTTACATGAAGATCAGTTTGAAGTAAACATATATACGTCTCTACAATAGTGTTTCATTACTATTTTGTATTTTGTACCTGAGAACATAGGTCGAGATCGTCAGCGATACCATCAGTACTTTGATACACATTTACAAGCATAGGAAGAAGTCCTCTATATCGATATGGTATGCAAGTATCACAAGTTTTTATAACGTACATGTTTATACATAACATAAAGTTCAACAACTTTTCCAGAAGTTAATACAATATTCACAACTTAGACCACACATCAAATTACGAGTCGTATCGGGTTGCATTAGGCCTACCTGTTCTGTTCAACACCATTATTTCTACTCCTATTTCTATTTATAATCTAAATACTGAAAACTAAATTATTTCCTACCAAACAAATTGTTATACATCTGTAACAATACTACATTTTTAGTTATTTATTTTATCATCGTTTGCAAAGAAATTTACTGTCGTCTGCACACACATTGCGGTACGGTAACAGAAACGTTTCATTTATATATCTTTATTATGATGTCATTACATAAGCTGGCCTAGAGATTAACATGCGGAGGTATAGTAGATCAATTCTCGAAATATTGTTTCTCCCTCAACCAATATTATTATTATTGTTGTTGTTGTTCTTGTTGTGTGTATATGTGCGTGCGTGCGTGTGTGTGATAATTATTAATTTATTATACTTGTTCACTTTACTCACTTCACATCATTTGTATAGAGGGAATAGGTTTTCTTTCCTTACAGATGTACATTTTAATTTTACAAGAGCCTGAATAGGCCTACTGCTTGAGGCACATTTTGGAATTCAAAATAGAAGACCAAGACTAATAACAGTGGAAACGGAAGAAACAGTATCTGTATTAGATTACGAGTGGGACGTAGTTTAGTAGTAAAACGCCCACCTGATGCGCGGTAGGTCTGGGATTGATCCCCTTCAGTGGAGCCATTGGGCTATTTTTCATCCCATTCAGTGCACAATGACTGGCATATCAAAGGCCGTTGCTACTAAAAGAAAATGTAGCGGGTTTCCTCTGTAAGACTATAGGTCAATATTACCTAATGTTTGATAGTCAATAGCCGATGATAAAGAAATCAATGTTCTCTAATAACTTTAACTTTAATGGATGAATATGAAAAATACAGTCCAGTATATGTTGACAATAATACCGAACATAGAATGAAACTCTTGTCTGATGATAACACCTGTGAGCATAGTGTAGGTGTTTCACCGAGAGACAGTCATTCCCTGCTGATATCCCACTGCTAAGTTTAAAAACACTAGGTTAATTCACTGGGATTCACATTAGTTTCAGCAACAAGACTTCAATCATTAGTCATGTATTCTTCAACATATTATGTTCGATGATGCTGAGCCGTCACAGAATTTAGAAGTTCTTTATAATGTTCTTTAAACAAACCTACAATATTTTCTTCCCCGGTCATACCATCCAGAGTTGTTGCCAAGAGAGTTCGTTTATTATTTTCTGTAGAAATATTTTTCCAAAATTCACGAACGTTCATGTCGGTCAAATGTCGTGCTATAGCATCTGCCTTCATTCTATCTTTCTCATGTTGATACATTCTAAGAGCATATTTATAATGCCTGCGTGTTTCGTTTATATTTTCACATGTTCTGTTATAGGTTTGCCATTGTCTCGCCATAACAAGTAGGTATCTCGAGCATTGAGATGTAGATCTTATTCGTAGTTATTCCACCAAGGCACATGTTTTGTGAGTGTCACTGTTACCTTTAATCAAATGCTGAGATACCAATTTTAATGCATTGATAATTTCATTATATAAACTATCAATTTCATGTAGATAACCAGATATATTGCAGTTTGGAGTTTTACAAGAAATAGTATTGCAATGAATTATAAAAGCATTTAACTGTGGAATTTGAAATTTTAATGTATGGTCTGGACCAGCACTTTAAGAATATAGATTTGAGACAAAGACATATCTGGCTCGGCATGATACGTTATTGGATCATCAGCAGTAACATTAGACCAGTTTACACACGTTCTTGGTAGTATACGAGTTCTGGCCATATTGCATTTAGTAAAACCGTTCACACTGATGGTGAATTGTAGTGACAAATGATCCCATGGTGCAATGCCATGTAATATATTCATATTAGTTATTGCATTATGTGCAGCTGTAGTAGCCAAACAGTGGTCTAGCCATGACGTTGTCACATGTGCCTCACTAATATATGTGTACTTGTCTGTGTCTAAAAGAACAGCCTCTAGATAGATAGAACAGATAGTATATATCCATGTTCTGAACAAATATTGTATAATTCAGCACTAAACTTTGACTGCCACGTAATATTGGCATTCCAATCACCGACTATGTAGACATTTGAGGAGTTGGATTCCTCTGATATGGCATACAATTTACCAAGGTACGTGACATAATTCTTCCAATTTTCAGGCGAATCAATCTGTCTGTAAACACACAATGTAAGTACTTTCGATGATGCACAATTTAATCTAAACCTATTATTCTACTATCGGCGTATATACACATTAACTGAACTGCAGGGTTCGAACTTAATGGTCGCCCGATTGCCCCTGGTGATTGAAAAAAACGACGGCCGACCAAAAACCTACAGTAAGGTTGCCCGCCTGGCGACCGATTTGCTTTTCTTGTGTTTTCTCTTATAATCTGTTGCAATATTGTGGGGTTTTTTTTTTCGAAAATATTATTCAGCCAAGTGAAAATAGAGCCGGGAAAGTAAAAGAAAGAAAGAAAGAAATGTTTTATTTAACGATGCACTCAACACATTTTATTTATGGTTATATGGCGTCAGACATATGGTTAAGGACCACACATATATTGAGAGAGGAAACCCACTGTCGCCACTTCGGTGGCGTCGTGGTTAGGCCATCGGTCAACAGGCTGGTAGGTACAAGGTTCAGATCCCAGTCGAGGCAGGGAATTTTAAGCCAGATACCGACACCAAACCTCCGCAAGACTCAATGGGTAAGTGTAAACCACTTGCACCGACCAGTGATTCATAACTGGTTCAACAAAGGTCATGGTGTGTGCTATCCTGTGGGAAGCACAAATAAAATATCCATTGCTGCTAATCAGAAAGAGTAGCCCATGGAGTGGCGACAGCACGTTTCTTCTCTGTGTGGTCCTTATATATATGTCTGATGCCATGTAACCGTGAATAAAATGTGTTGAGTGCGTTGTTAAATAAAGCATTTCTTTCTTTCTTTCCATAGCAGACAAGTCATAGTCTGCTATCCAGTGCTCCTGCAACAAACATATATAATTAGCATCGCATAATTCCCGAATATCTGGCGCCAATGTCCTAAGAAACCGACAGTTGTATGATCATATTTTAATTTGTTCTTTCATCATACTTGCTTATGTCGCATCACATAAAACTTTCGAACTAACAATTCTTCTGGTCACACATTAGGACTCATTAATTTGTCGATTTTTTGGGTGTCAACAAGTATTTTAAATAACAAGTAGGTGTCATATTGTGTTCTAAGTTTTTCACACCTCACATTAATCCCCAGCACCTACCTTACGGAATTAAGTACGTCCGACTCCTTAGTTCACGGCGTCAACTTGTTTACAGAAACTGGTACCAGTCTAGATTTGATTCCCCACAATGTCAATGACTGTACGGTTCCTGTTACTACCAGCTTTTTTTCATTTTTTATTTTTATTTTTTGCTTCCTAGCCCTATGAATCAACACTGCTTCTGTGTGGAACAGCGGTTCTTGTTTTCTTTTCTCTCATTAGCACCATGCCTTTAGATGCTAGTCCAGTGGCCATACAGCAAAACTACGTGCAGTACCTGTGTGTTAGACATCTCCCTGGTAACATGAGATAAAGACTCATCTGGTCGTACTGGGCTCGATTGTTGGTTAGGCGTTTTGCAATTTCGTACCAGCAGTTCTGCATGTGTTATCTAGTTCACTATGTTCCTTTTCAATTATTACAATTTTGGCTTTGTTTTAAAATATTAATGTCATTAGGTATGATCATTTCCGCCTCTAAACCAGTGTCATGTACACAGTCTTTCGCAGGTGAAGTTGTCACAATATCAGTATCTTCATCATTTCTTTGGCTTACGTCGACAGCAATTCCTACTGAACATGCACAATGTTCTTTATTCTGGAATTTACTGTGACATATCTCAGCAGTGACCATCTGGACTGTTTACAGAGGCAGTACTGCCTTTCATTATTTCAAGTTCTTTCAAAATAATGGCCATGCCCATGTGATTGTAATGAATTAGCGGCAGTTTGTTCAGATCTTTCACAGTGAAGCATGGTATATCATCTGGTTTAGTATCTGGTCATGCAGTAAATTCAAGATATCATGAATGTTGTTTTTTTTCCTTCTTTTCAACCCCCTTCCGCTTTATCGCACGTCCACAACTATCTGTATTATAGCAAAGATCAACTAAGATTGTCTTAGCATCTTCAACTCCGTGATCTGTGAAAACCTCAGAAGGCAATATTATCTGCCCCGAATTGGGTCCCTGGACCCGTATTTTCGAAGCCATCTTAGTCCTGCGAAATCGTAAAACCATCGTAGGGTGTGACGTCACTACAGCACACGCCACAGTGACGTCATAGCTTACGATGATTTTACGATTTCGTAGGCTAAGACTGCTTCGTAAATACGGGCCCAGGCCTGCCAGAGACTGAATCCTGGAGCGGACATGCTCGAAACCTTCCTGGTATATCAGCATGCTAAAGCACACAATGTTATAAATGTACCATGCGGTAATGCATCCATTTTGTTGATTTCAAAACAAAGCAGTTAGCTGATAATAGCGTTATTTCCAGTAGTACAATGTTTTTGAGATGTTGGTAATACACTCCCATGTAAACCAGAACTGGCTGGCGTTTTCTGTGGTATACTTCTGTTAAAAATGCTCTGTCGCCATGTTGGAACCACACGTATTCTCGTCATTAACAACATTTGTCTTCGCTTTCTCTAATGTTTCACTGCAACGATATTCTCATATTCTTCACATGTACGTATATATGAATTAATAAAGAAATTTACACATTATAACTGATAAAAACTAAAACACAGTAACAGGATAGCAGATTGGTGGAGCTCCGACAAATCACGTTCTACTGTCTCTCTGCCAAATTAATAGTATTAATGACAACAGTAGAGCATATTGGTTTGTTATTCATCAGCTACTGGATGTCAAACATTTGTAATTTTGAAACATAATATTTAGAGATGAAACACGTGTTTCATTAGTAGCAAGAGATAATTTATATGTACCATATCACAGACAGAATATCACATTCTATGGCCTTTGATATACCAGTCGTGGTGCAGTGGCTGGAACACGAAATAGCCCAAACGGTCCACTGAGTGGGATCAATCCTAGACTGACTGCGATTTACCTTTGGGCTATGTCCCGCCTCAATGTGCTTAGTGCATGCAGGTGTATGTTTCTCTGTGCGTATATCGTTGATATTGTATGACATTACTGTTTTCAAGACACCAATGTTGTAAATTCAATTTGTCTACATCAACACCAAGTCAACGTTTAATTATAACACATATAACAGTAAGGACTTACATGCAATATTTGAAAATCTGTGGTCATCTTTCTTTTCTGTAAAGAAAAACTAAATGTGGATAAACTAGAAAGAATGGTATGTTCTATCCTGACATTTGCAAACTGCATTTACAAGTGTGTATAACAGATGCATATTTAGAGGCATCAAGTCTCTCTCTCTCTCTGTCTCTCTCTCTCTCTCTCTCTCTCTCTCTCTCTCTCTCTCTCTCTCTCTCTCTCTCTCTCTCTCTCTCTCTCTCTCTCTCTCTGAAATGACGAATAAACAGGATGTATTTATTTTAGAGGGTATTTAAAAACGCAAACTAATATTGTGCCAATTATCACGGATGCTGATGATTAAACAGGACGTACTTAACAAATGTACTTTCAAAAGACAGTAACATCAAAATAGGGCTGTCTGCTAAACATTCACATGAAGACTATCATCAGGTAAATGTTACAGACGTTATTAGGACAACGAAGAACATAACAAAAGGATAGTCTAATTAAGAAGTTGTAAAAGTTAACACTTATTTATTAATCATTAACTTTTGGATGTCAAACATTTTGTAATTATTTTTCCATTAGCGCAAGAGACATTCTATAAGCACTTTTTCAGACAGGGTAACACATACCACATGCTTTGATACACCAGTCGTGAAGAAATTGCAAGTATCAAAAGTACCAAAGTGGTATGCAGTGTTACTGAAAACAATATGATTTCACTTACTCAAAGGATTCCTCTTGTTAACAGCTGGGTTTCGCTGATCCTTTAAAGCCACTTTATTTTCTGTTTGAGCGTTTCCGTCTCCTTGAGCCTCAGTGGACGTCCCCTGCTCGTCTACGATCATATGTCCAGCTGCAAATTTCAGGCAATAGCATTTAAATATACATTACCACAGTTCCAAATGTCATATTACGATATTTTTAGATATCGCAATTTTCGTAAAGAATGGTTTAAAAGAAAAACACTTTGATAAAAATAGAAAGTACGCAAAAAACATGTCATGTATCTATGAAATCGGTAGCCACTGCTTCGCCATAAAATAATTTTGGTTGAAAAATAAGTAGGAGATAAATGTGACGTCGTGTATTTAAAGATGTTCAAATATTTATTATAGTAAAACACCATATTGACCTCATAATCATTATTATTACTATTATTGGTTTCACTAAATGAACTACCTGACATTTAAATGTATACTTTATTAAATCAGGACATAATATTTCACCTCGACACGTGTTCACGTGCCTATTACCTTAGCATACCTTGTTTTGTGGTTTCTATCTGATCAGCCATTCCCACAATGGTGAATGCTCTCTCTTTACTTCTTTCTCCGTTTGTTTTGGTGCTGCCTACTTCGGATACACTTGGGAAGAGACCGCCACTACGTTCCGGGTCCTCTCCAGAAATGTCACCTACTGTCACAGGATCACACATGTTCGACAAAGGCCTAACTATGTGGCATGCATCCGTGAGGTTTATGTCAGACACGTGTTGACATTCTTCGCCATGTTTCTCAATTTCTGCAGCTGATGCTTCGCCACTTCCGGTGTTCACGGTAGATCTGCCAAATACTGTAACAAAGTTATCTGTTTGTTCAGCAGCGGACTCATTAACAGTAGAATCTATTTCATGTTCTACTCTTTGTGCATCTGGTGCCTCAGCAACTTCTCTTTTCCCAACGCCGTTGTCACCTATTCTAGCAAAATCATCAGCCCTCACTAGTTCTTGGCATTTATCAGTAAAGTCTGTGTTAACTGAACTTGGGAAATGTTTACTACTTCCTACAGTGTTTGTGCTTTTCACATCATCACATACTGTAGAATAGTTTCTACCTTTTAAGTTTTCTGGTAAAACATTTACAATCTGTCTTGCATTGGAGAGGTCTATTTTAAATTTATCAGGACAGACATTGACTGGTTTGTAATCTTCAGCTCTTGTAACATATGTATCCTTGACATTTAGATGAGGTGTTGCAGATGTGTTTTGTATATCATCAGGCTCTTGGATTTCGACATTTGTGTTTGGCATTGCTGAAGAGTCACTATCTGTAGATTCCATTTTAGATATACTGTGATAATATTCGCCATGTTCATCCTTTTCTGCCCTTGATGTCTTATCATCTTCCACGTCCTCGGCATGTGTGTTTCCACTTCCACCAGTGTCTTGAACTCTCAGAGTGTGCTCCTTCTGTGCATGTGTATCCTGGGAAATATTAATGCTATCAGACTCTTCATCCCCATCACGACTGTTACCTTCTACACTCTGGTTATCATTGTTCTCGTCATCCTTCCTCTTTTTCCCTCGACCATTACCCACTGATGCCATAACTTAGTAAACTAGTATGGGAGTGGCAGTCCTTGTGGAAATGTTTCAGTACAGGATATCCTCGGTAGTAGCTTATTTCTATATACCATGAACTAGTTAGATATTCATGGAATCAACCACTGGTTTCTCTTATGCCCATCCGACTGCCCAGAAGGTGTTGATCACTGATAACTGTTTGTCATTCAAATTAACTGGTACGAGAGTAGCATTTGCTTGAGGTGTATACTTGGTGGATCGTTAAAATGCGTCTGTGGAGAATTAGATGAGTTGATCTTTAAAGCGTCTGAAAGAAGGAACAAGAATTCAGCGCAACTAGATATCTTGCCTACCATAAACGTTTCTCTGTGCTTTCATGAACATCCATATTACAACAATAATCCATGTTTTAGTTAACTAACACTTAACTTATTGTAAAAGTAACATATCGACTATCACGCCTTATACGTAGCTGGTACATGACGCCTCATTACTTTGTGACGGGGAGACAAAACGTATCAAAGGCTTTCCTTGCTTTCTAAATCAGGGTTGCAAAAATAGATGTTATTAAGTCATGGTTTAAAGGTATTGTGTCAAAACTGCAATAATGTCGGTTTCTAGCATATATATGTATATGTATACTGACACACTTTGAAATCGCAAGTTTAATTTAATGTGACACTTTAAAAATATGTAATAAATATGTATGAAAGTGTTACTGTGACATGCTAAGATGCATATTCGCATGTCAACGTGTGTTTTTTTGAGTTTACAGCGAGGTTTTTTCATGCAATTGACACAAATGCTGAAAACACAAAATCTGGTGTAAAACTGTAAATGGGCGCAGTATGTTCACATTACCTTGCACGTGCAAACCGCGTACGTTGGACACATAAAAGGCCCAGGTTGAGTGTTGGAAACGACATTTTGAAACAATGCCACGACTCGGTAATGTTCAGTGGGAGCGAGCATTAGGAATGATCATTGGCGGAATGTCGCAACAATGGGTAGCTAGGTTTTTCCAAGTGCACCCTTCAACAATTTTAAGGTTAACAGAGCGATATAACTAGACTGGTAGTGTTCTTGATCGTCCTCGACCAGGCCAACTTCCGGTTACAACCCCGAGACAAGACCGACAGATAAGGAGAAACCATCTACGTAACCGCTTCTTGTCAGCTGCAACAACAGCCAGAAACACGATAGGACATCATGGGAGACAAATCAGTGCAATGACAGTCATTCGAAGACTCAGAACTATCGGAATGAGATGTCGCAGGCCTTACAATGCAAACATCATGACCCCAAGACACTGAGCGATCAGGCTTCAGTTTACTAGAGGTCATAGCCACCAACCTCCCCAATATTTTAACCGGTGGGTTTTCTCTGATGAATCCACATTTTGCGTCTCCTTTCATGATGGCAGACAACATGTCTACAGAAGGCACCACGAAAGATTTGTTAATGCTTTCGTGAGAGAGAGAGAGACCGGTTCGGTGGCGGCAGTGTGATGGTATGGGGCGCCATAAACGATAATTTCAGAAGTGATCTTGTGGTTATTGGTGGTGTTCTAACAGCACAACGGTACATCGATGAGGTTTTAAGACCCGTAGTCCAACCTCTCATACATCGTCACAGGCGACAGCGTTTACCTTTGATATTACAGCAAGACAACGCCCGTCCACACACTGCGATAGTAACACAAAACTTCTTACATCAAGCTGGCATTGATGTTCTTGACTGGCCACCGGTATCTCCTGATTTAAATCCG
>JAECMU010022179.1:0-11035 GCA_016106625.1 Dracogyra subfuscus
TATAATGAAATGCTTTCTGGAGGCTGGTTCCTTCATTGGTCAGCTGTTCATAAGATACTCCCATATCTTGCTGTAGCTGGACACAACTTATATACAAACTCCACTACCTGTTCCTGCAGCAGATGACAACATTTGACAAAACAAACCAGGTTGTCAATAAAAGCTTCACCATGTCGTGAGACGAAACAACATATACCATGATGGCATTTCACCAAACCAGTAAATCAGCAGGTGGCCTCATTCGAAGGACAGGGATAACCGAATGGCAACATGCACAGTGAGTGTTTTCCATACCAGCATGTGCTGATATAAACAATGTCATGCAGGAAGTCACTGGAACTCGGCGACTTACGAGCGATCAGTACATAGAGTTGGGATACACGCAAACGGCAAAGAATACAGATGATATGATTGTGATCATATCCTACCTTTGAGAAAGAGATCAATTTGCTGCCAGTCGCACCATTAGAAACATTGCTACTGGTGTTATCGAAAATTCATTTATCAACGTTAACACGGCAAAGTCGGTCTTAGAATTCTGAAAGCCAAACAGCAGCGCAGATATTACCCTGAAGAAGTTCAGACGCTGGGGGAAAACATGTCGGTAACGTGGATAGCAGGCAACAATCAGTCGACCCGCAACTTCTTTTGCTTTGGAAACTGGTTCTTGTCAGTTGTAACAAAATGACGTAAGTTAATAATTGATGAAGGCTCCTTACTTCATCGATTAAATACTATCCTAAAGCAGTTGTGATTGGCGGATACATGCCAAGACCCACAATAAAATACACAACCCACCTAAAGGCGTGCCAAGGTATGGAAAGCGAATGCTGTTCATTTGTGATATGATGCTCAGATCTACAAAAGAGCATTTGTTTTACAAAAGTGAACAAGCAGCGTTTTGTTTGTGCCGTTGGTAATTTTTTGGAAAATACATGCACCATCATTTATGCAAAAGCTGATGTTGACTTACAGATCGTCAATGCAACAACAGAGTGTGCAAAAGGCAATGTTACTGCAAAGGATGGACAAAACACTGATCTGCTCATTGTGCTAGTACATCACACTGGCACTGGCTCACATGACGTCTTAGTTTATTTGGACAAACAAGCTTGTCGGTTCATATATGAGATTTTTCTTCACAGTTCGGGAACATTTTCATTAACAATAAAATTTAGATAAGTAATTATCTAAATTAAAAAAACTTTACAACCCCCTAAAACCATTAATTTTACGAAGTCGTTTTTTGTTTATTCATTAAAATTACCGATATCGGGTCCACATGACTTGTAAAAATGGACTTAAAAAGGAAGAAGCTGAATTAACATTAGATGTCACATGACCTCACACGTACCAGCTCAACAAGGCCAAATAATATATTTTTAAAGACCTATTGCAAAAAAAAAATGTGTTTGTTTGTTTTACAATTATTATATACGATTTCCAAAAGGTATGCTACATTTTGTGACCCTACTAGTGAATAGTAGACCTAGTATATTCAGAATATTTGTATAAAATTGTTTTAATTAACAATCTCTTCATTAAAACATTTATATTTTACAAACTATCAACTGGTATGGACGGATGTATTGCCTGTCTGTATTGACATCAAGTGTTGTTAGTGATCATGGGGACAAAAGAGGTAAACCGACTACTCTTGACAAATTGAAATTAAACTTTTAAAAATAATAATCAAAGTATTCATTCACAGTGCATACATGTAGCTGAAAACACCTTTTATCATGTAGTGGCTTTAAAACAAAACCCCAACTGAAAATGACTAACCGCGCAAGCGTGACTAAAGTTATTTTTCCAAACGCATGTGCCTAACGCTTTCCTGTTATACTAATGTTTACTAGAATGGATTCGTTTTACATCCATGTTGAATTGTTTTGTGTTGGGTTTTTTTTGTTTTGTTAACTGATTGGAATATGTTTTATTTCATGTACCCAACTAAAAATATATATAATATTTGTTCTGCAAGTATCCTATTAATGTTTTTGTTGTTGGCCGAACGCAGTTTGGGACGTTGATGGTAGTTGTTTACATAATGACGTCATCAAATCAATATTAAACAATTATGCAGAGCCACACACATTTCTAACTTTTGCAACATGTAGATGTGGTCTTTGTGATAGTGTTACAGCAAAAAAACCTTGTGTACCAATTTGTTTTAGGTCACAGTTAATTTTTCCACAGGGTTACCACACTATCATGTGCGCGCCACAAACCTGCTAGGTTAAGAGTTTTTACATGCACATACAGCTGACATGGGTGCAAATGTTGACTTAATGCCAACTCTTCTGTCTACAACAGGAACAGACACACCTGCCAGTTCCCACCAGCTTTTATCTTGTTACTATAATAATTCTAAGCTTCACTGACCTCTGACCTCTCCCACTTGTAGCCTGTCCCCACGACAGCCAAAACTACAGGAATCCGCAGAGTTGAGACACCAAATCGGAACTCCATCCGACAATTCTTTGAGTCAGCATACTGGCAGAAAAAAGTATCAAGTTTATATAAGAATTGTTTTTAAAACATTTTTGAATTTATTAATGTATAACAGTCACAAATTCTATAAAATCTTGTAGTGTAGCTATGCTATTTTATAGTAAATTTGTATATAACACAATTTATTTAGGTCAAAATACACAAAAAAACGTTTTTAAAAGTTCTTTCTACGACATGTTTTACATAATGATGTCACACAACATAATTTTCTGAAATTTATCGAAGATCAACATTCAGTTTCTAAGCGACGTCATCCAATCCGAACAGAGTAAGGGCTAGCTCTGCTACTCGTCAAATTTGCCAATTGCGAATTTTAAACACAACTAACAAATTTTATTTTAATTTGGTAAAAGAATTTCATGTAATATTTGATATTTTATTTAAAATATTTGTGGGTTTCTGCAATTTTTGGCATTTAATAAATAACTTGGCGAAATGTTTTACATAGCCAGAGCTCCTGTCCGAGTACATTGTAGAATAAAGGGAAGTTTATAATTGTTTTGGATAGTGAACTATAAACAAAGAGGAAATACCAGGAAGTTTGTAATTGTTTTGGATAGTGAACTACAAACAAAGAGGAAATACCAGGAAGTTTGTAATTGTTTTGGGAAGTTTGTAATTATTTTGAATAGTGAACTATAAACAAAGAGGAAACACCAGGAAGTTTTTAATTGTTTTGGATAGTGAACTACATGTATAAACAAAGAGGAAACACCAGGAAGTTTGTAATTGTTTTGGATAGTGAACTATAAACAGAGGAAACACCAGGAAGTTTGTAATTGTTTTGCATAGTGAACTACATGTATAAACAAAGAGGAAATACCAGGAAGTTTGTAATTGTTTTGGATAGTGAACTATAAACAAAGAGGAAACACCAGGAAGTTTGTAATTGTTTTGGATAGTGAACTATAAACAAAGAGGAAATACCAGGAAGTTTGTAATTGTTTTGGATAGTGAACTATAAACAAAGAGGAAATACCAGGAATGGCTTTGAAAAAAGTTAGTTTGTTTAGTTTAATGACAACACTAGTCCACACTGATTTATTAATTATTGGTTATTGGATGTTAATAATTTGGAAATTTTGACATGCAAAAGCCAATGATTAATAAATAAATATGCTCCAGTGGTGTCAAAACTTTAACTTTTGGTTGGGATGTGAAAAAACCCACCCAAAACAATCAGAAAATTAGTCCACTAGGGATGCAGCTACAAATGCTAAAACATACAAATATAAACACCAAATTAAACCAAAATAATATCGCTTAATTTGGTGTTTATTTGTATATTTTAATATCTTTAACTGGCTGTCATGACCGCAGACCTGTCAACCTTTAGTCAACAGAAAGCAGGAGATGTGTGTTGAAAAAGCAGGAGATTTTGTCAAAAAGCAGGAGATTTTTAAATTCACACAATTTAACCCCAAAATCGCAAGATTTTAAAAAAAAACATTATTACAACAAGTTATATGAATACTATATAAGGTCATATATATCTTGGCATTAAAAAAAAAAAAAAAAAAAAAAAAAAAAAAAATATTTTTAAGTTTAAATATTATGATTTAATATATATTTAAAAAATATTTTTAAAAATTTATCCAAAAAATTTACGAACCTGAACAAGAAAAATAAAATAAAAAATTAAAACATTTACGGTATTACACTTACAGCTTTACAGGTTGCATTACATTATCATTTGTGGTTAGTGTACCTACATGTAAGCACTAAATACAAATTTATATAAATCTTATAAATTAATAATCAGTTTTTGCTATAATGAGGAACGGTGGCGTGGTACTTATTTAAAATCATTATAATGATGCAATAAACATTGTATTTTCATTAATCACAAGTAAAACCTCATTATGGACATCGTGTGAAATATACTGGAATTATACCCATTTCTGTGAGTAACTTTATGTCAATGTCAAAGAACATTTTTTTTAATTACAAGTACAAAAATAATTTCTTGAAGTGTACATGTACCTATAACCAACATTTTACTGCACAAACATACAAAATTAACTGACACTTGTATTTTTATACAGCTAATTGGTATTTTGGTTGTCTTGCTGTGACATGTGATTTTAACATGCATTGTGTGTATCGCTGTCAACTCAGTCGAAGACTGGCAGTTCCGATTCGTCATAGTTGCATTATGTAATCCAGTGGGAAGACGTTTTACAATTCAGACGTGTTATTATACCTAAACTGGATAGGTATTTTTATATGGCAACACTGAATATCAATACACAGCTTGCTGGCAGTGTTGAATTAGTGGCAAACAAACATAATAAAGTCATTTTATAAACTCCATGTGCTTTTTCGTGAATTTCCGTGATTATCCTTTTAGAATTATTTCCCTTTATTTTGTTTTCGGAAAAGTGACGGTGAAAAAAGAATGTTGTTAATTTTTAATTTTTTTATTGGGAGATTTATTGTTTTATCGGGAGATTTATTGCTTTGTTGGGAGATCGGAAGAAAGGTTCAAAAAGCGGGAGACTCCCGCGTAAATCAGAAGAGTTGACAGGTCTGTGACGGTAATAAAACTTACTAACTAAATAAAGCTAAAATGTACAAATTAACCCCAACTTAAACAATATTAATACTGCTACATTAAAAGGATGAATTCTTGAAAAATATTTATTTCTTACCTCATTTGAAACACATGAAACCATGACCTTCGCCTTTCTAAGACCTTCAGCTATGTCCTCAAAGAAACCCTCCTTAAAACCAATACATACATGTACCAATTAGGGGTTAATTGAATACATCTTAATGTTATAACACTTGGTGCATGAATAAATGCTATGGTTAGACTATCAAAACACAAGACTATTTTTTATTTTTTATTTAACGATGCACTCAACACATTAAATTACGGTTATATCGGCGTCGGACATATGGTTATGTCGAGAAAAAAACCCAGTGGTCAGCTGACGGGGATCGATCCTAGACCGACCGCGCATCAGGCGGGCACTGTACCACTGGGCCATGCTGCCCGCTAAAAGACAAGACTAAGTCATAAATTATGACAATAAATATATTTATTTAAATCAACCCAAGAAGTTAAATTTAATAATGCTTTCTCTTGCTTCACTGCTGCAATGCGTAAGTCTAGACAGTTGTGTTGAGTTTACAATCTTGGCAGTTTGGTTGGACAGATGTAGTTCCTGATTATTAACGGACCAATGGCAATGAAAAGAGTTCGTACAAGCAGTACCATTCTTTTCATATGACACAGCGCATGGCAGTCGCCGTGAATAATCAATTTTAGCCCACCCAGTTCAAAACTTGTTTACAGAAGGATCATGAATATGGTATCTATTAGTATATATCTTACTCGAAGGTTTATTAAAATTGCCAGTATTTGTTACCCATCTTTGCTGCCATACAATGTATAGTCTCCATGTATGCAAAGTTTATACTTGACAGTAGTATCAAACATGCTGTCCAATTGTTTGTCATTAATAAATGACCTTTACAACAAACATGTTGTTATGTATTTATTTTAACTTGCATGATTAACAGCAAACAAACTGCAGTCTCTGATCATCAGTTGGGCTTGCATAAATAAAAATACCACAATTCGTATTCATTTTCACATTTATCATTTGTTTCTGAATATATACATGTGTATATATATATATATATTATCACGTTTAACTGATGAATCATTTTGTAAGATGTGCCTTTTCAACTAAACAAAAACAATGTTTGACTTTATAGTTTTAAACATCCACAGATTCCATCACAAAACCATTTTTTTAACTTATGTAATCATACAAAGATGCTGAAATAAACAGAAATAATAGGTTTTTACTATCAATTTGTGTATGGATTACAGGATATAGGTAATAACCAGTTACTCAATTAGGCTATCAGCCTTATTATGTTCAGGCTGAATAGGAAATTCAGCTTGGTAAAACAGAGTGAACTTTCCTATTCTTACTATCATGGGATAACATTAATAGGAAATGTCTTATTTAACGATGCACTCAACACATTTAATTTACGATTATATGGCATCGAACATATGGTTAAGGACAATACAGATAATGAGGGAGGAAACCCGCTGTTACCACTTCACTGGCTACATTTGTTCGATCAGCAGCAAGGAATCTTTTATATGCACCATCCCATAGACAGGATAGCACATACCATGGCCTTTGATGTACCAGTCATGGCACTCTGGCTGGAGCAAGAAATAGCCCAATCGGCTCATTGACGGGGATCGATCCCAAACTGACCACACACCATAACATGAATATCCTACATCAGTAACTACATGAACAATGATGATCGATTATGAAAATCCATTATCGAATGTGTGAGGAAATCTTGTCTGTCCCTGAAGCAGCCTAACGTGACAAACCAACTGAGTAGTGGGTGTTGTGCTCAACTATTGTTTGCTGGTCTTAATAAATTTGCTCTTGGATAATGTAACTGTTCCTCTAGTTCAGATGGCCATCGGTCTACAGGCTGGTAGGTACTGGGTTCGGATCCCAGTCGAGTTATGGACTTTTTAATCCAGATACTGACTCCAAATCCTGAGTGAGTGCTCCACAAGGCTCAATGGGTAGGTGTAAACCACTTGCACAGACCAGTGATCCATAACTGGTTCAACACAGGCCATGGTTTGTAATATCCTGTCTATATCACTTAATATCACTGGTCAGAGTGAGTGCTCCGCAAGGCTCAATGGGTAGGTGTAAATCACCTACCGGTACAACGACCAATAATCCATAATTGGTTCAACAAAGGCCATGGTTTGTGCTATTCTGCCTGTGTAAAGCACAAATAAAAGATCCCTTGCTGCTAACCGGAAAGAGTAGCTTATGAAGTGGTGACAGCGGGTTTCCTCTCAAAATCTGTGTGGTCCTTAACCATATGTCTGATGCCATATAACCATAAATAAAATGTGTTGAGTGCATCATTAAATAAAGCATTTCTCTCTCTAGATGATGTAAATGTTGGAGTTTATGTTTGCTTGTTGATGTTGATGTGTACATAAAGAAAAACACATTAGATATAAATAGTTATTAAAGTTAAAAATCAGCCATTTGTAAGGTCTAGATCCCAGTGAACACAGCACTGGATAAGCGTGACACTTATAATTCAATTCCTTTTTATAGTTCATATATACTCTTCAAAAAACCATAAGGGAACCTGAAATATTACTGTCCATATCAACTATTAGACCGAAAATACGTTTTGACCACAGACATCCTAGTAATAAAAATTCAGGTTGGTTTATCAACACACCTAAACACATTCCATAGTTTATACATGCATCACATAGTTGCCCTGTACACGTGCATGGGGTGTCATTCTCGATTTCGATTTTGACAATTTCCAGGAAGGTCCATTAATCACTGTAGAACATTATTTGTGTCAATCGTTTTCATTCTGTTGATCATACAGTTGTTGTTTTATTTTTAGTAATTTCTATTGTTTGAATTTGCAATTTACTGATAAAAAACGTCAACTTTCAAATTTCAGTTCTGACCCCAGTTGTCCTTCAAGATCTTTGGTTGTCATAAAACCTACTATAATACTGAACTACCGGTTGTAATATTTGCCCAATGTATTCACTATTATCATACAACCATTCCTCACAGCTAATATACCGTACAATTTTGGCAATTGTAAATTCTTATTAGAGTTCCCCTACTTTTTTTAAGAGTATAGTTCTAACTGATTGTGTGGTCAAAATGTACTTGAAAAGGTCCAGATTCCAGTGAACACAACAATGAATGCATGGCCCTTATAATTCAATTCCTTTCTATAGTGATTTAATTATAACTGATTGTATCACTGAAAGTTAATCCCTTGGTGCCAAACATTCATAACCGATGATTAGTGATGGAATTCGATTCCACCTGATTCCCAACACTGTACCTTAGTTCCCATTCTCTCGACGTCCAGCCAACATGAGATGCCCTTGCTCTCCAGAAATTCTTTGACTTTTCGTGGGTCTCCCCACCCGACCGCTCCAGGGGCCGAGTGAGACCCGGAATCCTTTGCCATCTGCGAGTTGGCCCAGCAGTAACTGATGAAGCATTTTGGAAAGTTGTCAGTCTGGAATAAACAGATATACACAAAACGTATAGGGCTGAATTTACAAAGCCTGTTTTAGACTTACACGCGTGTAAATACATACATTTACTATGCTTAAACACCTGTTTTAGACTTACACGCGTGTAACTACATACATTTACTATGCTTAAACACCTGCGTTTAAGAAAAACATGTTCATATACTAACCTATTACATTATGAAGCATATATTAACTCTTATTATGGTGAAAAGAAATCATAGCATTGAAAAAAAAAGTGAATATAAACCAAGGCATTGCCGATTGCCATTGCAGGGACTGCTTTTACTATATCCCATTAAATAACAAAACACTTGATAAAATCTGCAGAGTAACATAAACACACACAGTGGCGTAACTACGGGGGGCCAGGGGGGGCCGGTGCCCCTCCCATTCACACCATCGCTCCCCCATTTCACATTTGATTGTACACAATAAATACACCATTGCCCCTCCCCTCCGACGAAGGTCTGCCACCCCCACACCACCATCCCCCACCCCTACCCCCACCCCCTTTGGCCCCGCCAAAAAATAAAGACTCAGTTACGCTACTGGTTTGATATGCTTTTAAACAACGAGTTGTGAGATAAATGGTATCTAACGGACACAAATGTATTATCCTATTTCTTACATATCCTCCAAACACCTTTTTTTTTCTTTTCTTTTTTTTTTAAGCAAAAATTTACATCTTTTTCGACTAAAAGTTATTTACAGCCGTTGCACTTGTAGCTAGCTTACTCGTCTCTGGACCCACAATTGTCAGGCTAACTATACGTCACAATGTAATCAACTTCCATCACGTTGTTTTTCATTGGATGTATGACAGTGGTGACCTGATCATCACCTAGGAGCAGCCAATCGTATGTCTTGAAATTGTTAATACACGTACGTACGTACGTACATACATACATGTGTAAACAACCATGTGTTATTAAATATATCGTATGGTGTTCTCACCAACGGGTGTGTAAGGAAAAACAACAACAGCATATACAGTTCATTGGATGAATCAAGTTAATTGAATACAGTATAATATTAAAATATATACAGTTCATTGGATGAATCAAGTTAATTGAATACAGTATAATATTAAAATATATACAGTTAATTGGATTAATCAAATTGAGTGAATACAGTATAATATTAAAATATATGCAGTTAATTGGATTAATCAAATTAATTGAATACAGTATTATATTAAAATATATACAGTTAATTGGATTAATCAAATTAAGTGAATACAGTATAATATTAAAATATATACAGTTAATTGGATTAATCAAATTAATTGAATACAGTATAATATTAAAATACTGTATGTGCAGTTAATTGGATGAATCAAATTAATTGAATACAATATAATATTAAAATATATACAGCTAATTGGATGAATCAAATTAATTATATACAGTAAAATATAAAAAAGGCTTATCATTATAATAAAACGGAATGCATTGGAAGTGGGTGGGTTTTTTTTATATACATGAAGATCAAATTATCTGGTTACACCTAAAATAATTGTAAGAAAGGGTAAACAATTATCTGTAATATTATGTACATCCACACATGATGTGATGAGTATGGTAATTTAATGGACGGTATTACTGTTTGGCTATGGAGATCATTTAATGTATGTTAAAGGCATACTGTCACAAAATTAAGGAGCTTATTTCTCTAAAAATGAATAAAAAATCGACATTATATTAATGTTTGCACAACAAAATATAGCTATTGCATCACTTTAACTACACCATGATGGAGTGAAATCCATGTCAACCCTCTCTCATCAGTGTTAGTTTTTGAATTATGGACCATTGCCATAATTCAATTATTTTTACAAAATATCATTAATAAGTGGAGTATGGTGGTTACGTAGATAGTTCAATAAAGTACATTTAGGGACAAATCAAATATATATATATATATATACATTTAAGTACATGTAATACTTTGTTAGGCCATGTAACAAGGTAATAGGTCAGTGGTCTGTGATAGAATGCCTTTAACATCCACAAACCAGTTCAGACAACCCACTTCTTCTTTGTTTTGTGTAACCTAGCTACATGTATTATTCCATTGTAAATGTTGTATCACGCTATGGTTATTTTCCCAATTGACAAAAAACGTGGTAAATCTCTAAAACATAACGCTTATTAAACCCACACGTCTTACCGAGACAAACGTCCTTATTGCGTCAAGCAACGTTATTTGGGAGCATGCTACAAACAGGCATGGCGACTGGCAACCCTCGTATAACTGGCTATAACAAAAGACCGGCCTGGGCCCCATTTTATGAAGCGATCATAAAGCTAAGATCAATTAAGTGAATAAGGTATAGCTATGCACCTATGCAGACCTTGTTTTTTTAAGGTGCGCGGGTGCGATCGCACTCGTACCGCGCACGTAATTTCAATCAGACGAGCGTGA
>JAECMU010022180.1:0-10609 GCA_016106625.1 Dracogyra subfuscus
GGGGGGGGGGGTCAAGATCAAACCCATTTTATGTAAAGTTCCTTCAAATGTATACTAGCTTTAGCGTGTCGCAAACCTCCAACTTCACATATCGACCATACTGTCCTAGTAACTACATAATATATAACAACAAAACAGCACTTTAGATAGTTATGCAATTTTCGATGAAACAGGAACTCCAGGGGCCGATCCAGAATTAAAAAGGCGGAGGATGCGGTCCCCAAAATTCTAAGAGACGCGTATTCAAGACAATGTAGTGTTTGTACCATAGATATTGATTTATAAAAAGTAAATAAAAAGGTAACTTCATACGCGGGGAGGGAATACTGGACCCTGTGATCCCATCTGGATCCGCCAATGAACTGACGGGTCGGTTATATATATTGTTAGACCCATTGAGCTATTTTTCGCTCAAGCCAGTGTTCCACAAATGATGTAACAAAGGCCGTAGTATGTAATATCTTGTCTTGAGATGATGCATATAAAACTCGGTTGCTGATAATCGAAAAGTGTAGCACATGAAGTGGCGACAGCGGTTTTCCTCTGTCAATATTTCGTGGTCCTTAACCATATGTCTGACGCCACATAACCGTAAATAGAAACATGTGTTGCGTGCGTTATTAAATAAAACATGTCCAACCTCCTTCTAATAGCCGACGATAATAATTGAATACACGTTAAATTTGGCAGCGAACTATTGATCTGCTTCCTGCTGTTGAATTGGCTGCTTTAACAACATAAACAACAGCGTTTCCTTTAATAGGAATATGTACTGACGTGGTACTAATATAGTGTTTCGAACCTAAGACATTGTCTTAATAAAAGGTGGTGTTTTTTGGGGTTTTTTTTTTTTGGTTTTTTGTTGGGTTTTTTTACCGTACGGACTCTTGTTTCGCTATATTATAAACTGGAGTGCAGCCCCTTGACAAAATAGGTATGATAAAATAAATACTTCATTCAAGAAAACAAGTTTTAGCAATTTGTGGCGAACAAAGATTTCTTTACGATAGGTAATTAGTGGCAGTTTTGTAAATAACTACGTGATTTTACCACAAAGTGGATCAATATTGACGAAAAAACATGCCGTTGTGATCTTCACTGTATCTACTACAGACACAAAGCTGCCACGACCCATAGCAAGCACGAGGATGTCGAGTTTCCGTTAAAAATGAAAAGAATCAGCAAAGTATAAATACTAGCGTAGATACTTTCAAAAAAGAAGGTAATACCCTTGTACTTAATAGTGTTCCGTTACCACTTATGGAACTATGAGAAGAAGGAAACTAGGATAGTTCTTCATAAGATGATAAAACTTGGTTTAATGGAATATGTAATAAAAGGTGTGAAGAATACAAACAAGCAATACACATACAAGTTTCGGGCGACTCTGTGTCACAGGTTCGAGTCCCAGCAAAAGCACGAAATAATTTGTGAGGCTAGAATGGATTTAACTATAAGCGGTTGCAATGCAAATTAAAACGACAATACAAACAGGTTAACAGAGATTTAATAGAGTTAATTTACGGTAACTGACCAGTCATAATCGTATATTTTCCAAAGTCATGATCGAATACATCTTTACTTCAAACAGGAGCAGTCAGTGTTATTGGTTTCTTCCATGATCTGCCTATTACCGTCTTTATAATCATGGGACAGGTATAAGTACATGTGTTTCAGTGGAATGCTTTGAGGGAGGTAATATGTATATATACTCTTCAAAACAGTAGTGGAACCTGCTATATTAATGTTATACGTTTTGACCAAAGACATCCTAGTAAATAACGTTCAGATGTGTTTATCAACACACCAAAACACATTCCATAGTTTGGACATGCAAGACGCAGTTGCTTCGTACATGTGCGTGGGGTGTCATGCTCGATTTTGACTATTTCCAGGAAGGTCCATCAATCACTGTGGAACATTATTTCTAACCATTCCCCACAGCTAATATACCTTACAATTGTGGCAACTGTAAATTCTTATACACTCGCGCGTACACCGCGAAACCACACCTAAAGACAACCCCGGTTTTTCAAGACCTGAATATTTCCTTATTATTTTATAGTTAAAACTACCCCGGTATTAATACCAACCCAATATTGCGGATTACGACCAGTAAGGATTTAAGTGTATTTTGACCTCGTCAAAGTCACCATATTATGATAGCAAAGTTCAGGGTGGGTTTTTTTTTCATTTACACTGATATTAAAAAGTCATGCTTCAAATGGTTTCTTTTTTCTCGCAGACTGTTGTCAAATGGCAGGTAGTACTGGAATCATGTTAGTTTAGTATGTCTAAATAAGATAAAAGAATACGTGACACGATGGTGGTTAGGACATGGAAATGTTGATGCTCCGAAAACTTTTGGTCAATGAAGCTGATTCAAAACAATGCGACGGGTATTAATGCACTTACTATCCTAATGGTCTGTAGATAACTACTTAATATGAAAAAGGAACGTATGACCAACAGAACAGAACAGAACAGAACTGTATTACACTCTAAGCCGTCGTTCGATGTCATTTGAGGAACACATATATACATACATATCAGCGTCAAGATAACAGGTTTCAATAAAACAAATAATTCATACAATGTGCATACTAGAAGTATTAGGAGGAACAGAAAGTTTTGTTAATAATAGTTATAAATTTACATAGCTTTCTAAGGATGCCAATTTTTTTAAATAAAAAAGCTGCTTAAATTTATGAATATTTGGTCTAATGGTATAATTTTATGAATATATTTACATCTTTCTTCAGTAAATTTTATCCAAACAAATAAATAATGAAATTCATCACCAACGTCAGCAGTAGAACAATAAATACATTTTATGTCTGCATATAAAATATTGGACAACCTTCCTGTCTCATTAGGTAAAAAGTGATTAGCAATACGAAATTTAAGAAATACATTACACATATTTGTATCCAATATATTAAAATACTTTTCAAAATTCAAGTTCTCTTTAAATGTTCTGTAAGTTAAACCTTTATTATATTTTTAAAGATCGCTTTGCCAGTTCTGCAAAAACTGGTCCGAGAGTCTTTGTTTAACTAATATTTTTAACCACGTAATTGACCTAAAAGTTTGCTTATCCCAAATATTGTTTATTCCAAGCCTATAAAATATATCTCTAACTGTTATAGTCTAACATCCATAATCCATTTATGATTTGTTCCATATTGTAAATATTCATAAAATAATAATTTGTAGATCTGTACTGATGGCTTGGAAGGTTTATCTGTCAAAAGACGAGCCCAAAAACAACAATACGCAATGATAGTATAAGAAACAGTGGTTTTCTTCCAAACTTCCCATACAACATATAAATAGGAGTACTTTTTCTTGCATTTGTATCGTAAAAACTGGATATGTACATTTTCTAATACATTAATGTTATGAAATCCCCAGATTTCACAACCATACAGTAATATAGGAACAACAATTGCATAAAATAATTTTAAACGATATTCATTGGACAAACAGTATTCATTTGATTTCTTTAAGATATAAAGCATGGCTTTGCGAGCCTGCTGTGCTAAATATTTTTTTCAAATGTTAAATTTATAATTTTTTCGAACCATATTCCTAAATATTTATATTCGCTTACATGTTCAACCTGAAGAGTACCTAAGTGGAACACTTTCTTATAGTCCTTTTTTTTGTACCTCCGAATATAACAATCTTTGTTTTTGTTACGTTTACTGTTAGTTTCCATGTTTTACAATATGTGTCATAAGAATTTAACATGTGCTGAAGGTCACTTTCGTTTGTTGTCAGTAGGACTGTATCATCAGCATATAACACAATAAACAATTTTAGACCAATGTCAAGATATATGTCAAAATCAAAAGCACTCATTGTAATTCCTTTGCACTGTTGAGACTTCAAATGGTCCTCCAAATCATTTAAAAACAAGGAGAATAAAAGAGGTGATAAGTGTTCTCCTTGCCTCACGCCAATGTCACAAGTGAAATATTTAGAAAGTTCACCGTTCTTTCTAACACATGATTTAATTCCACTATATATACTATGAACTATTCTGAAGAATTTTCCATCAATGTTATATTTCAATAGTTTGGACCAAAATCATACTCTCCATATAGCATCAAAAGCGTTTTTTTTTTTTTTTTTAGATCAACGGTGATTTCGTTTGGCTACATGAAACGTATTTCGTGTGAATAGGTTTAACGCGTTTGACACTGGTTGTTATGTGGTGTTACAACACCAAACACCACACCGGCTTTTTCAACAAATAGTTTGTTAATTTTATTAACTGCTGAGTCGATGGCTTTCTTTGGGTTGTGAGTAGTGTTCAATAAAGTATTCAGTATAGTGTCGCTCTCTGTCTGGCCAAAAGCGTATTTGAAGTTATTATTTAGAGTCGCATTCGATCTGCGTGGCTTTATTTTATATTGATAACACGTGAACGATGTTGGGGTGTCTTGAGTATTGCAATTCAGTTTCAGTTCAATTGCACAGTGAATATCCGAATATAGTGGGTTGAAATCGTACACCTTAAACTCATATACAAAACAAAAAACATCATGCGTAGTAATGGCGTAGTCCACAGTACACCTTTACATGTTACTTTCCTGACATACTTATCATCGCCAATCCTACCATTTAAAATAAAAAGATTGTTCGTTCGGATAAACACGATTTCCATCAATAAATAGTTTGTCTGCAACAAAAGAAACCCTCTGATTGTTTTGTTTCGCCTCTTTTAAAAGCGGGAAAAGTAATCTTCGCCTCTCTACTATTTCCTAGGGGAACTGTTCCATAATTCCGTTTGGTTTTCCTTTCAACATGAACGACTTTCTACGCACACTTTCGCGGTCATAGAATCTTTCAAATATCGCCACTATGGGTCTTGTTCTAGGATTTATAGAATTCCCCTCTTTGTCTAATCTTACTTTCCCCAATCTGCGTACTCTGTCAAAATACAAATTTGACGTATCCATGTTCAATTCATTTTCAATAAAGTCATACAAAACATCTTCGGTGTTTTCATTTGCACGTTCTTTTACTCCGGTAAACAAAATATAGTTTTCATGGATCACATATTTTCTCGTGTAGTTCAGACTTATCTCTGTTCATCTTTTCAATTTGCATTCGAAGGACCTCTACTCTCGCATTAACCTCTGAAATATCTTCGTTTATTTTTTTCTCAACACCTGTAACTGAATGCTTAATGCTACCTCGCTGGTGTTTTGCTGTGCCAAACGAGTCGCTTAGCAACTGGTAACTTTGTTCTAATGCACCGACTCTGTCGTTTGTTGTTTTAAGTTCATTACTGAGTTTGCTTACATTATATTGAATGTTTGTAAGTTTACTTTCAATTGTCGGTAAACAAGCAAGTTTTGAGGTTTGGTGCTCGATATTCGCTAGTCTGTCCATTAAGCTTCTAGCCCATGCGGGCGGTTGATCTTGAGGCACGTTCGATACATGAATTCAGCACCTGCTCGATGTACCTCGGCCGCCAACACACATCAATATATTAGAGAAGTAAACGATCTCCCGATGTGACAACAATGGCGACGTCGAGTATAAACGGCACACCAGACTGAACCCAAGCCTTCGTGTAAAGAGTGGCCAAGCATTGCCTCTAACATTCAGTAATTTAAATACATCAGTGACGCATACCGAATTGGCAGGTACCCTGCAGTATACACAGCAGGTACAACATCTTCAGCTGACCTTTTGGTACCACCAATTTTTAAACTGAAACTAAAACAGATGAATGTGACTGTGTCAGCATTAATGTCAGGTTATATTGTATGTCTAAATAACCAGAACAATTACTAAGTTATTCTGGTGAAATAGCTGTTGGTATAAACTATGAACTGTCTACTACAGATTTCATTCTCACAAGTAATTCTGAATATGTGTCTTGGTTTAGCATACCTCAGGAAATGACAGGATTAAATGAAAACCTAACAGTCGGTGTAGTATGCATACCATCTGTCGGATCCCCATATCACAAAGAAAACACATTTCGCATTATTGAAAAAGAGATTACAAATTACGCAGAACACAACAGCCCACTATTACTACAAGATGATTTGAATGCTATAAGAAACGGCTCACTTGGTTAAACTGCAATTGACATATACACAAGTATATTAAACAGTATAGAACATGATATGTTAGATTGTTTAATGACATATTCAAACTAGAAGCATATAACGACGCACTCAACACATTATAATTACGGTTATATCGGCGTCGGACATATGGCTATGTTGAGAAAAAAAACAGTGGCGGGGATCGATCCTAGACCGACCGCGCATTAGGTGGGCACTGTACTACTGGGCTATGCTGCCCGCTTACCCTAACAGGATGCGTGCGACGTGACATATAAAAAAATGTCTGTCGAGTACTTCTACCCATTTAAAGAATTCCATAAAACACATGCACTTAATTGATCCCTAGATTATGAAGACCTTAACAGGCACATCAAAGAAATATCAGTATTGAAATATTGCATTGTTTGAGGAAGGAAACACCAACATGACTGTACCTATATAAAATAATGACTTAATGTCTTGGGCCCCGTTTTACGAAGCGATCTTAGCGCTACTATCGCCGTAAGTGCCTAAGGTAGTGACCGTAACTTTTTCTTACAATCGACAACCCATTTTACTAAACGACCTTAGCTTACAATCACCTTAAGTTACAATCAATATTTACAATAGGTCTGCACCTATTGTAAGCTCTAAGGTCGCGATCTTAAAAAATGCTGAGGAAGGAAAAAAGGCAAATGGAACGTGTTTTTTTGTGACAGAAGCATAAAGTTCAACACAATCAACAACAAGGAACTAATACGATGGATACCATCGTATTAGTTCCTCATTGTTGATTGTGTTGAACTTTATGCAGAAATGCTACGACGGAATGCTATGTGTTTCGAGCGGATTTGGAATGGACGGTCTCTTTCGCCATTAACATTAAGATGGATGACAGTCACTCTTGGCACCCATATTTTTGCTTCGCACATAATAAATATAGCAGATCTTACCGTAAATTCACTTCAGATCCACATTCGTAAATTGTACCTTTTTTTCTTTTTTTTTTAAATTCCAGGATTTGTTTTTTTTCTTCTAAAAACCCCACATGCATTAGTAATTTTCAAACAAAAATATTTCAATAGAAATTTTGCATTGGGATTTCCCCAGTGTTATTTATTGTGTATGGAAAAAGGAAACGTCATACACCGAGTTTATTGTTAAATTATAAGATGGAAAGTGACGTCATTTGAATACTGACGTCATTTAAATTCTAAATTAGCTATATTATTACAAGGCTACGCCACATTAAAATAAAAACTAGTCTACTAACCGTGACCCCTGTTAAAATAACTCAGCAGACAATACAGTTTACTTTCGGTAAGTTTTTATTTTTCATAATTTTAAACAAAATATTAAGTTTAAGTTTTAAAATGGTGAAATATATAAAAAGTACATTAATTTTTTTAATTGTCAAATATATCATATACAAAAACAAATATCGTTGGATATGTTTTATGTATTGTGTATGAAGCCGAAACAACGGTGCGAAGAATGACTGTCGTCCGATCTATAAATAAAAACTAGACCTACAAGTTATTTATTTCTGTGCCGACCTTTTGCTAAATTGGATACAAAAATAGTATAACAAAAATTCTTATTTCCAAAATGCTTTTCGTTTTCTTCTTACATCAAACAAAACTGAAATTATTTACACAAAAAATGTTTGTAGGAGGATGGAATGGACTATAATATTTTAACCTTAGTTAAGATTGCTACTGTAGTAAGTTTGGGTTTACAATCGCACTAAGGTTGCTTCGTCGAACGGTTGTAAATTTTAAGGTCGGTAGCGTAATATCAACCTTAAATTACTAAGTTTGATAATAGCTAAGGTCGCTTCGTAAAACGGGGCCCTGAACATTAGTGTTTGGAGGAAATCTTGTATGCTGGGTGTGGGTGACTTCAAGTTACCGGGTGTGGGAATTTCAAATCCATCGGCCATGCTGATTTTTATAATGCTGATATCAGCAAAACAATTGCCAGCCACCAATATTCCTGACTATATTTTATTTACAGCCTACTGTAGTTGGAAGTTTTAATAGTTGTGACATCTGGAATTTTCATGCAGCTTTCACACATTTATGTTTTATTAATCACTGATAAAAGCTATTTTTAAACGGCAAGATTATCCGAACACATATTGGAACCTTTGTTAGTCCAAGTCTAAAAAGTAGTCGTTGACTCCATTACCTGTCGGACGACAGCAGTCATGGATTAATATAACCCCTCCTCCAGACTTTGCAATAGCCCCCATGGGTGGGGTAGGGGTTAGCACATAATGGTCCTTGTTCTATTTCTTGCCTTACCTGAGTTGTAGCTGCTGTATATAAAGGGCTATGGAGGGCTGAAGTATGATCTTTTATTTCAAATAGTGTGCCACATTTTGGTAGCGTGTAAGCATTTGTTGGGAACTCGGAAATATATGTTTGGTTCGCGTTCTGTGATGGAATCATTTCGATTCAATCCAGAACTTATTTTGCAATTTTACGTGACACTGAGTTTTACTTAATCTTTTAAGTTGATCTCTCTGTGATATATGTTTTGTTTACACAGTCCTTTACATCAGATGTTTTCCCTTTACCATAGTTTGACACCCAATAGCCGATGTATTTTTCGTGGTGGGGTGTCGTTAAACATTCATTCATTCATTCATTCATTCATTCATTCATTCATTCATTTTATTTCTCTCGCCTGTACTGTGTTAGGGTATATAATGTGAAATCCATCCTTTTATGCCTGATAGGATGTCATGATCTTGCCCCAACTCGCTCTTCCAACTCAAAGCTGACCTCTTGTTTGCCTGTGTAGCAAAGGAGTGTTCCTAGGCTGGATGTCTTTGACCACACCCTTTAATTGAGCACAGGTTTGCAAAACCTACACGCAGACAATTTGCAGACCCTCCTCCCATTAAAAGGTCTGGAGATTTCCATACCCTTGTGAGTGTGGGATGAAAAACCTGACCCATAACCACTGGGGTTAGCCGGAGGTACTTGCTGTCCGTAACGTGGATGCCTAGGTTTTAGGTACGCCACCTGAAGGTGTGGAACATCAGTGTCCCAGCGGAACGATTGAGTATGCTGGAGTCATCAATACTCACGGTCATAGAAAAAAACTTATAACTAGTAATAGACTGCCAAAAGCTGATACAACATATTCCAGGCTAACAGATATTGCAACGACATTCTGCAGCCACACGTTATTCCGTTTCTGAACGGCAAGAACGTCATTTTGCAGCACGACAACATACAGTGCGGGTTGTTACAGCAGTCCTCATCCAAAACAGCGAGGCAGAGCTGCACGACCTTCTAGATCGCCAGATGTGAACCTAAGTGAGCATTAGTGGAACGAACTGTATCGACTTGTGAGACGACGTCAGCCTGAACCACAAACACTATAACAACTTGTCAAGGCACTGCATGAAGAGTGGATTGTCATTCCACAGCAACATTTCCAGACATTAATTCGTTCCAAGGGCGGCAGGTACTAGACAGTTATCAATGCCAATGGAAGTAATATACACCATTGGCTAAATATGACCGTGACAGTTTATTGATATCATTCCTAACATTACATTGGTTCGTATTCACTTATCAATACAGTCTTAATGACATTTTTCGAACTCAAGATTCCGCTAGAGGTTCTCAGAAATATGTGCTTATATTTGCATATTGCAGTAAAATGCTTCTATATGTGTGGAAAGTGTATATAAAAGATGCCTTGTGGCATTATGAAAACTGTAGCAGATTACCTCTGATGACTAAGTGTAAGAATTACCAAATGTTTGACACACAATAGTCGATGATTAATTAATTCATATGTTCTAGTAATGTTGTTAAACAAAACAAACTTTAAACAACCTTTTCAAAGGCTTCTGGCATGAACTCGGCGTATATCTAGGCATAATAGTATGGAAGGTAGTATATACGTTACTAAGATGTATGCATTAAAATAGAGTTCCTGCAAGTAAAATAACACAAGTTGCTCATTTGAAAAGGCTATCTCATTATTTTACTTATTTTTGTGGAAGGAAGGAAGGAAGGAAGAAAATGTTTTATCTTAGGATACACTCAATACATTTATATGGCATCGCACATATGGTTACGGACCACACAGATATTGAGACAGGAAACCAGCTGTCGCCACTTCACGGACTACTTTTTCGATTAGCAGCTAGATATCTTTTATATACATCATACCATTGACAAGATGGTACATACCACAGCCTTTGTTACACCTGTTGTGGCGCACTAGGTGGATAAAATTCCCCGATGGATCCATCGACGGGAATCGATTATGAATCGATCGAGCATTAGCGGAGCGCTGTGTACACCCCACCCTCTGTCTTGATGGAACAAACAGATTGGCACCATTGACGTTTTGCTAAATCCACCATCCCTCAAAAAAAAAAAAAGAAGAAAAGAAGAAAACAACAAAACAAGTTACTACAGAAAACAAAGTATTATATTGTAGTGACTAGTAGCTTACCTAGATGTATTATTTGCAATATCAAATTATGAAAAACATGAACTCTCTCCTCC
>JAECMU010022181.1:0-18509 GCA_016106625.1 Dracogyra subfuscus
GGAGACATATTTGATAATCGTGTTTTTATTCAGTTACGGGAATTATAGAATCCCCGTGACACTGCTAATGCTAATGGGAAATTAGGATAACTTGTGCCCAATCCTTTTGTATATTATATGCAATTAAATATGTTTTAATCAATGGAAAAATGTAGCAGGTTGAATGATTAAATGATTTACATACAATAGCCGATGATCAATATACTGATGTGTGTCTAGTGGTAACAAACTCATTACTCCCCTGAACATCGAGGAAGCTACATTAAATGAATACGTGCATGTGACAATATGATTTACATAGGGTTTTATATAGACATATAAATAATAAAATCAGCACGAATGGATACTTGCATTATATTAATTATAACTTGGAAAAAAACCCACAGTAATTATATTAAATTTAATTTTCGTCGAACTCTCTGACTCACATGCTTTACCTACCGTATACACATACACATTAATTTTAGGATCCTAACACTTAGTGCTATCATTTGGCAAGAATTCATCATCAAATATTTATATTATAGTTTTGTCACATGTTTGATACAGTGGATAATATACATGTATGTACTGGTTTTGTAATGCTTTAACATCAATATTTAATAGCATTATACCATAACAGCGTTGATGTGCGAATGCATATTTGTCATGTTTATTGATCAAACTATGGTTACTGTCGCAAATGTTTAATTGCAGTGCATAATGAACTTCAAAATGAAACATGTACGACTAACAATTAACATAGTCAGTTGGTCAGTCAGCCAGTTATTTAGGTAGTCAGTCAGTCAATCAATCCGTTAGGGAGACAAAGGTGGTAACCTGGACCAATTGTTTCTAATCATCCACTAGTACCATAGAGTATTCATATTAAATAATATTGTGAACATCAGATAGAATGGACGTGTTATTTTCTAATTCAGAGACATGTTCCTGATAGCTGTTGTGTCCTGAAAAACCGAGATCCGGATGATCCTATACCCAAGGATCCTACAAAATGTCAGGCGGAGGCCATGGATTCACAGCTGATAGGAGTCTCCATTCAACCATTTGTATGTAATTTGTAATTCACAGAGAGTTTTTAATTTATTGTTTTAATTTTTATTAATTAATTCATAAAGGTAATTGTTGTTAATAAACGATCTCAACATGCGTAACTTGCTTTTTACTATATATTTTTACTTGAAGCTGCCTGTATTGTTGACCATTTAAAGTCAGTTTAATTTTACAATTATTTTACTAATGCTAGCGTGTAACAAGATAATATATGCATACCTAGATACTAAATGAACGATTTTCTTTACATTATATTTTATCTGTAGGGTTGTATAGATGCCATCACCAACAAAATCAAGGAATACAACGGCATATTACTTGGGATTGGAATAGGCATCGCCTTTATACAGGTAAAAAAAACGTGTTTTTCATTTGTAGTTAGGAATTGTTTTCAACAGAAATGAGGTAGGAACAGGACATTGCCCGGTGGTAAATCAGTCGCTTGATGATCAGTCAGTCTAGGATCGATCCCCATCTGTGGGCGTATTGGGCGTTTTATTAAGTGCTCCACGACTCGAGTAACGAAGGCCGAAATATTTCTGATGGTGACTATAAAAGATCACTAGCGGATAATCGAAAAGGTTAGCCCATGTATTGGCAGTAGCGGATTCCCTCTCTCTTTATCTATGCTGTATAACCATATTGTCTAACGGCATTAAAATGTGTTGAATACATGTTAAGCAAAACAATTCTTTGTTAGAACAGAAGCCTTTTAAAATATGTAATTTCTAATAACTCATCAAATTAATATTTTATGATTTGTTTTGTTTTCAAAGTACATGCATTATGCAAAAATGCTAAGAAGGTGAATTTTGATATTTACTATCTCAGTCATATGTTACAAAATGCTGTTTTAGTTTTCACCTATTCCTGAATTTCATAAAAAAAATATTATTTTCTATTGTTTAGGTACTAGGGATTGTTCTGGCATGCTGTCTGTGCAGAAAGGTTGATAAATACGCTGTATGATGCTGGAAATTCCTCTCCATTGATCAAGTCATTATTTTGTTTACGTTGTGAATCTTCGAACTCATGGATCCCACAATATACCCGTTTACGCAAAAGCACGAACATATATATCCACGGAAATGAATAATTCCATAGTATGAAGTTGACTTTGGTACAGCAGAAGACATTACCTACCAATTCATAGCGTGAATTAGTAAACTAATAATCACTGCATCACCACAATAGCTAGTATTGTGTGAGAGTAGTAGAACGCAGATATGCACTTTTACCTTTACCTCCAAATAATTCACTTTCTTGACAGCCCATGGCCTCGTGCTAAGGTGTATGAGACTTTATGACTTAAGATTTTAATACAGTCTGATAACTTCATAACAAAGTCATACAATTTGTATGCGTGTTTTGAATTTTAGAACATTTGAAAATTTGAAGACTAGATGTACAGAATTGCAATTACAGGGAAAATTCATCCTGACACATGCTGGTAGTAGATTGATTAAATTCCATGTAATACCACACACCCGCTCGGCGTGCCTGTTGATGACATTTTACGTTATATATAAACCGGTACGTTTTCTGTATGTTATTAGTGATCTGGTATAGTCTCTATCGCTCAAGAATTCAAAGCCATAGAAAGCGATGAGGCTGGACCAATATTGCGTCTGAGTTTTTGTGTTGTTGTTTTCTTAGGGTGGTAGGGATTTTTTAAACAACAACAACAACAACTTAAAAAATACAGGACTCACCATGTCCATTGCCAAATAAGTCAACTACTAATAATTATTTTGTTTATACGAAATGGCTACAACATTTGGCTATCTTAAAATTAACGACATTTTAATAATGTTCAACGAAATATACTACGTATCTGACAATTGGCTAAACCAATTCCAGTGTGATTTTCGAAAATATAATCCCGCTCAAAATACCATATCGCCATACATTCGCATCAAAACATGAATTTCTGCTTTTAAAATGTCCCCGGAATGCAGCAAAAATCAACTATTTTTAAACGTTAACTCGCGCCATCCAGTGTTCCAGACGTGGTAGATTCAAAATAGTCCCTAATAATAATTTTGGTCTTCCTACGGGTCTAAAACGTCTGTCAAAATAATTATTTCGTAAAAAAATGAAACCTCGAAATTATGTATGGCTGGCCTCGTTATAGCAAAATTGGTATTTGTGTAACTGCACTCACTTCCACACAAGACTTCAGTCTTTGATTGCATCCCTTGGGATCCCAGCGAATACTTGCACGAGACGTTATTGTATAGAATTCACCCAAACGAATGTTCAGACAAGAATTTGGACCAGCTGAGAAGTTTGTTATATGTTACACGTGTAGTATAGTTTATATTTATTTTTTATATGCGATTAATGTGAAATCCCCAAGCTGTTAAAATTGTTACATGGTTATTGATAGTTGCTTCGTAAAAAAGTTGCTGATATTCAGTATCATATATTATTTACAAATTGCTCAAATGCAAAGTGATTGTTATAGATTTAATAGGCTGTTACAAATAAAAATAATATTAATAAATGAAATATAAAACTGGATTTGTGAAAGATGTCAAAACATATGATTGTAACATCACTCAGATAGAATACGTTATATTAAAATGTTTTACTATAGTCCTTCCCACGTGGAACGCCTTTTTTATACTATGAAACTTACTACAAGTTATTTATTTCTAAGCTGATTCATTTCTAAATTGCACACAAACATAGTATGTTATTTGTCTTGACGAAATTCCATTACTTTGTTAGCTTTATCTGTGATCTGTAATGATATATATGTATGATATGTTACCTATGTATTGAATTAAAACATGTTTTACATCCACATAAAGTATGTTGTATTTTTGTGTTTTGTGAGAGGGAGAGGTCATGAAAATCATGGGGAACAATATCGATTGAGGGTCTTCTAGTATCTAGTGAGTGGAAAGGGTCCAGGCTATATTTTAGATTTTTATTGATATATAGTAAGACAAGTGACTGGGTGGTGGTAGATGTCGAGGACAACGTGACGTATTACGTGGAATAATGGTAATAATATTAATAGGGTACAATTCGCACTAATAATATATGTATCAATAGCATTTTGTTGGTCCACTGTCAAGAACATTAACTCTGATCGGGGGAAAAAGGAAAGAAATGTTGCTTTAACACATTATTAATGACGACTATTAGATTTGGGGTTAAATATAGCCAGGACGGAACCTTACTCAGTCACATGAAAAGATCCCTTTAATTCGTTTCGACTAGTATTGCAGCGGCAGTGAATTTCCACTGGTCTCTTTGATATCATTTTTTTTAATTACTAAATTCCAGATGGAAATCGAAATGCATGATTCCATCATATTTCTTTTACAAAATATATCGTTTCTAGTTTCCTTAAGACGATTGCACACCACCAAAATACAAGGCACCGTCAGTGTACACTGTCAGTGCTTACACTGAGGTGGGCGATCCTTCTTGACGACCGATGCGATCACGACACTATTCCATATCATTCCTACATAGGAGGACTGCCACTCTCTAGGGACTGGCTTGACAGAATGAAGCTTGTTCTCAATCTGACCGTTTCAGTCATTAAATATAACAATTTACTGTCATTAATTATTACCAGTATGATTTTTAAAACTGTATTTATTTATTTTTATTTTTAAATTCAGACAATCCCCGAAAAGGCCTTTATTACAATAAAACGGATGTGTAGGTTACTGTGAATTATGTCCCTTTTGTTGACGGAAGTAAATTCCACTGCTATTCTAATTACCGAATTCACCCCGAATATGTTTTATTAAATATTTCTCTTGTACCAGGTAGATTAAAACTAAACACATGCATCACACCTGTACTTCAATGTAAATAATCGTATGCTATTATAAGTTTATTGATTTTATTAATATTTATAAATTACTAATCACATCAAAATCAAAACATCGTAAAACAAGGGAGGACGACTGCTAACAGTAACGATTCCAAAATGGCAGAAAGTGTGAGGGTGGCTGTTCGTGTCAGGCCTTTCATATCCTTTACCTTCTTAGACAGCATTACTGTCAAAACATATATATTTATAATATATATAAAACATCGTGATATACCATTAATATATACTCTTTTTGATTGTTTTTGTTATTGTATAGTTTTTCTACCTGTAATTGGTATTTGTTATGTTTCTATTTGCACAAGGGCCTGTATAGGGAGAACAAATTTATATTAAATAAAAAAATAATAATAATAATAATTAAATTTAAAAACCCAGAACAATAACACAAATCAACTACCCACCCCTCAAAACTAACTCTCCAAAAACAATCCCTCACCCTAACCCCTAAAAAAACCCCTCACCCAACCACAAAAACATTCTTGGTAGTTCAATTCTAGGCCGATATTTTCAAAGTTATTTTTGTGTTAAAATATAAAAACACCAGAGACTGTGATGTGTGCCATATTGATGTCTACAATGTTTTTATGGTATATTGTAGCACTAAGATTAGCTTTGAAAATATGTTGCTTGGACTATCTATTATTCTATAGGCCTATTTTTGCATTGTAATATGTTTGGTTTGTTTGGAGGTGAGGGGAACATGGATTTATGTTGATCATGGTTACAGGCATACAGGGTTGAAAACTAACACGAAAACCATGGTCGCCAGCAGGGCCAGTTAAAGACAAATCTTACTGGCCCTTCTCAAATTCAACTAGCCCTCCAATTATCACATTGAAATTTAACTGAAGAGCCAAACTCAAAACTAGAATGTGTTACTTTAATGATAACCATGTGCTCATTGTACAAAGGAATACCGATGAATTGGTGTTTCATAATAAATAAAGTTAAAATTCATATAAAAACATGTTAAGTTTTAAACCCATACCAAGTAAAAAAAGAAAAAAAAAAGAAAGAAAAAAATCCAGTAAAAAGAAAAACGTTACTTTACTAAGTAACATTAAATTATTCATATTAAATCTAATTTTTAACACAGAGGTGAAGACAAAATGCTAGAACAGCCAAAGTATGCAGCATGACTTGAATTGTCTCTGTAAAAACAAAATGCAATGCAAAGAGACTAAATCATGTAAATGTAGAACGGTGTGTGCTTTAGTAAAATATGTCTGGGAGTGGCAATCCTCTTTGTAGTGATGCAAGAGGGGTAAACTCTAGTTAAGGATGTCCATGGAAGTGGCTGTCCTAAAGATGAGACACTAGACAGAGATCCATGGAATCATCCACTATTTTGCCAAATACCCATTCGACTGCATTGTCAGAAATATGGCCCAGATCATGAATTACGGTTTTGTCATCCAGATTACCTTTGATATTCCCATCAGTTGATTTAAATATATGAGAAAAGAAAATTTAATCTATGCAGTTTGATGATAATTTATAAATATATATTTTAACTTACCCTAAATTCTCCCTCACCCAATCCCATTTGTTTTTTATTTGAAATGGTATGGGTTTAACATTTAATAAATTAATATGTTGTTATATAACTTTTATCTTTACTCATTGTAAAGTTGCATGCCAATTCATTGGTTCCCTTTTGACACAAACAGACAATGGCCTAAAATTAAAATGTTCTGCCTTAGTAAAATGCAATATTTGTGTGTGTGTGTGTGTGTTCATGCATGATAGCAACAAAAATAATCAATTAACTGAACTTTGGAATAAGCCATGTATTAATGGAAAGTTCAGTTGTTTTTATAGGCGCGCATGTGCTCACATTAGTGTGAGTTAAACAGATTTTGATTTTGTCACATAATAATATAAGCTAATTAAATATAATTACTTTTTTTACCATAACAATTATCAAATAGCAGCTCTGCTGGATAATTATGACATATCCAGTTCTTTCCAATAAGCCAACGACTTCCAGATATTAAAAATACATGCAATGTCTTCAGTATGTTTTGAAACGACCCAGCCCAAAACCACAAAAGCTGAGTCAGGCACTGTCAAGATGTAGAGCATGGTCTATATGTTTTCTGCTGTAAGATATGTATTTCGTACCAGCACAGATGCTGTGTGTTTTGTTGCAATTTGGTTCAGTTTCAGTGTGTTTCTTTTTTCAACTGGAACCATGCTTGCTAGACCCTAAAATCTTTGTAAAATTTGTAGATTCTTAGTTGCCCTTAGCCAATAAAGGTCGCCCATGGCAGCCGCTTATTTTCAACCCTGGACATAGATTGTCTCAACATAAACTATATCCCCATATGTGGTTGATGTAAACCAGTGGTAGATGTGTCAACCGTATATTGTTACAAATTAAGAAAATGACCACAGCAAGAAATAATGCTGTGGAAAAATAATCTCCATGCCATTTTACCAACTGTGAAATGTAAGTCTTGTAATAGGGTAGAAAGATGGCAGTTGTAATAGGGTAGAAAGATGGCAGTTTTAATAATTTATCAGTGGTGCTGTTATGACAAATAAAGTTACGCAGAAAGTTTATGTAAACCAGACTGATCTATGTATGTACAACTATTTCTCACACACAAGAGGAGATATTGATTTTTTTTATTGTCATTCATAAATTACCAAGTAACACTGTATTAATAACCATTAGCAGATCTACAGGGACCTCTCTTCCATGTCTCTCTTAAGTGCCCTTTTTAATGAAATTATTATTTTATTATTATTTTTTTTTCATCTGCTATATAACACTAACTTGCCCTGAAAACAGATCTCTGAGTATCTTTGTATGAATAATTTCCAGGTTGTATGTCCCCAAATGTCCTGTCAGATCTCACCCTCTTTGGGAGCTCACAATTGGTTCATTTGCCTTTGTCAAACTCAACTTGCCCTTTTTTTTACAATTCTATGACCCCTTTTTTCAAAATCTAAATCTGTGTACAGGGCTGCAGAAATGGAAAATATTTCACTAGTCCGCCAGGTGAAAACCAAATAAATTTACTAGCCCGCCAGAATGTCTACTAGCCAGCCAATCTATAGAACAATATATTATTAACAATATTATAATATACAGTGTCTTCACTTAAAATGATGTATATAAATGTATTGATAAAACATTATTACTAACACTTGGTAAGTGATCAACATCATGTGACAAACAAAATAAAAAAGACCGATAGGTCGTCTGGCTGGTAGTTGCATTTGTTAACTTGTCCGTCAAAATGTTTACTTGCATTTGGCGAGCAGGCGAGTACGCGAGTACTTTCTGTATCCCTGTGTCTATAAAAACTACTGTTAATTTACATATTCTTTTCTTAATGCAAATACTTATATCTGGTATAGATACACTTTTCCTTTATATTTTTATGATTTTTTTTTTCACTTCACAAAGTACACATGTATGCTTATTTTCAACAACAAAACAAAACAAAATAATGAAACAAGTTCCACAGCTACCCATCCCCCCCAAAAAACCCACTAAAAAAACCCCCAAAACCCCTGTACAAAATTGAAAATACTATGCCATGGTTACAAACTCCACAGGGTTATAGCTGAAGTTACAAGTAAAATGCTGGTTTTCTTAAACTGACATCACAGTAATTTAAAACAAGTTTTATATAAACACATAATCATTGAAGTTACATTCTATTTTTTATTTTTTTCAATGATTCTAAAACAAATCCGTGAGTTTTCATAGAGATCTTCATTTTAGATACATTTTTCTAATTTAAAATAAAAATATAAAATAATGTGAAACCAACACTAATTTATAATTTATTTACTTAGGTCAAAATTAAAAAAAGAAAACATTTTCCTTATTTACAGAGGAACAGTATCACTATTCCATACATATTCCATCCAGTGTTTTTGATATATACTATCCTTGAGACTGGGTTAAATATTTCCGTTCCAATCTTAGAACTATCACTTCTTCATTTTGTAAAATCCAGTAGTTATAAAAGCTAAAATAATTAATTAGTCATGTTTTTTTTATTGGTGACAAGTTGTACCTGGATCAGTTTTACAACCAGGAACATTTAATTTAAGCATTTTGATTCTGATAAAATAGTTGATTGTTACACTTGTATTACTTGACGTTTTTTCTTAACCATATGTACAACAGTCGAGAAAAAGACAGAAAAGCATGCCTCATTATAAAAATGAATGGGAACCAAACTGAAATACAGGATCCAGAAAATCCTGGAAACAAGCCCAAACAGTTTGCCTTTGACTACTCGTACTGGTCACATGATGGCTTCAACGAAGAGCCTGATGGCTATCTCAAACCTAAAGATGCAAGTTATGCTGATCAGGTATGGTTTTTTTTTTAATATTACAGTACTGGCAAATTAATATTTTCACAAAGTGTAATTTTGCAGTGAACCTACTACACAGATTTACATGGTATTTGACAGTCGGCTACCATAACCACTTGGCTAACCAGATCTTCCGCAGAAATGGAAGCCCAGTTAACTGTAGTTAAGGAAGTGGTCTGGCTGACTGTTGGTTAAAAATTAATGTAACAGTGTGTATTAATAAACAGCAATTTGTAAATAGTAATGGCAGGATTACCAGACTGAAATACTGGCCTCTGAAAATAGAACATTGATGTAAACCATTTATATCATTAATGCAAAATCAAATTCTGATCAACCATTTTGATTTTGTGTAAACCTATCATGACTATGAAAATGATGTTCTGAATTTAATGCACAAATGAAAAATAGATTATGTAAAACTAGACTTGTGCAATCTATACACTAACAAAATTATTGTTCTGGTAATTTTTGGAGGACTAAAAGGTCCAGGTATCTTGCCTGTTGGAAAGTTCATTTAAAAGATTGCTGTGACAGTATGAGTAGGCTAAATGTATGTGTTGGCAGGTTAAAGGTGCTGAGGTGAAATTAAAATTAATATTCCATATTCTTTTTTTTCTTTTTTTAAATATTCTTTTGCAGTAAAAGACATTCCTGAGTTTGCTGCACTTTTTAAGATTTTATGGACTAACAGAGACTTTTTTAACAATTGTAATTACATATCAAATATATTTTCTGCATAAAATATTAGTGGCTGTATATTAAACATGTTTCTGATTGTTCTAATATTTGTACTAGGTTGAATTTTCTTTTATTTCCAAAATATATGTTTTTTCTTATGTACGAAATTATTTGAAGATAAAATCCAGTTTGGGCTTCTTACGAATATTAAGATGACCAGAAACAAATTGAATATACAGAGACTCATGTTCTAAACCAGAAAATGTATTTAATATGTAAGTTTAATTGAAGACATCTTACAACGCAGCAAACTCAGGAATGTCCTTTTAAAGAATTAACAGTGAATAATTATTGTAAAATGTTTTTTTGTTTGTGTTTAGTATAAAGTTTGTACTTTACTTTGTACTTCTCTTCACAAATGCTCTGATTTAACCTTGGAAAGGAAAGTAATTTTGAAATTTGAAAAAAGATCACCATGTATTTAACTTTGTCTACAGCAAAAGGTGTTTGACGATCTCGGCAAAGGAGTCCTGGAGAATTCCTGGAAGGGCTACAACTGTTCTTTGTTTGCGTATGGTCAGACGGGCAGTGGAAAGTCGTACTCCATGGTCGGGTTCGGCTCTAACAAGGGGATCGTTCCTCTGGTGTGCGAGGAACTCTTCAGGATGATAGAAGAGAAGAAATCCTCTCTGAAGGAGGGAGAGGAATTTGGGGTCAGTTTTCACTTTAAATATTTTGTTGGGAAAGAACTGCTCATGAGATATGTAAAGAAAGATGAACAATAACAATGATAGAAATAAGCAGAATGTTTTATTAGTCCACTGGACAAGTAAATCTATAAATCTGCTTGTCCACCAATATTTTCATGTGTTTTATGGTTTGTTTTATTCAAGTACAAGGACCATAGTTTTGATTGCTCAAAATGAAACTACATTGAACATTTTTACTTGTCCACAGGACAACTATTGAGGTATATTTTGCTTGTCGAAACAGATTTTCACTTGTCGGGCCAAATGGACTAATAGAATCAATCACCGTTGTCAGGTATAGATAAGGGAATTCCAACCCAAGGGACCAATGTTTTGTAAGCCGAGGCCCTTACAAAACATTTTGTCCTGCGGGTTGGAATTCCCTTATCTATACCTGACAACAGTGATTGATTCTTTTTCTTGCCCATTTAGTAACTAAAGCAAAAAAACCGCCTACTTGTTACTTCTATATTGCCATTCTTGGCCGACTGTAAACACTGAGTCTACAGACTCCTTTAACCATACGCGCTAAAAAGTAGTCCCATTGGACAAAATGAAAAAATAATAATTTCACGATTAAGTTCAAATTTTTAATTTCATTAACATAACCTTTTGGAGGATTATAAAAATAAAAATAATACAACATGAATTGGCAGCTTCGCAAATAAATATTTCAACAAAGTTATGAAAAATATTAGCTGTGACATCACGTGATGTCGTTTGCATCACCACAGACTTTCGCGGTCAACAGGTCAATGTGTTGGTCTTCGAGCATGTTACACGAGGCGGGAAAGTTGATTTACGTATTTTTGATAATGAACAATATGCAGCATGAAATGGTATTTTGGTGAGAGAAAAAACATACAAGTCAAGTGAGCTGTCTCCAGTTATAAGTAGCCTCATAACTGCGTATGTAGAAATCGTCTATACGGTATACCCGTGGGTAAGATAGATTTATCTAGCACCCGTGGGTAAGATAGATTATTCTAGCACCGTGCAAAAGCTGGATAATCCGGTCTAGCGGGCAAGAAAAGTGCTTATTTTGAACACTGCAATAAAAAAAAAAAAAACAAAAAAAAAAAAACAATGGAGATTAACATGACTGACCTGACTAGCATGTTTGTAAACTATTCTAGAGGTCAGGATGAATGGAGACAGAAAGGGAAAATTTATTGTGTAGTTATAGATTAGAAAGGAAATGTTTTTTATTTAACAACGCACTCAACACATTTTGTTTATGGTTGTATGGCGTCAGACATATGGTTAAGGACCACACGGATATTGAGAGAGGAAATATGCTGGCGCCACTTCATGGGCTACTTAATTTGATTAGCAGCAGGGGATCTTTTGTATGCACCATCCCACAGACAGGATAGTACATACAACAGCCTTTGTTACACCAGTTGTGGAGTACTGGCTGGGGTGATAAATAGCCCAATGAATCCACTGACAGCAATCGATCCTAGACCGACAGCACATCAAGTGAACGTTTTACTACTGGGCTACGTCCTGCCCCTTAATAGATTAGGAAGAAAACACTTGAGCATACATCGTATATGATGAATATGTCGACTGGAAAGGTATAGCTGCACCATGCGAATGAGTCAACATTATTAGATTATGGAACACTAGTTATGAACCAAGGCAAAAGTAAGAAATTTAATGTTTGTATAACAACGTTTTATTCAACCACTGTCAAAACATATGATGTTATGACACCTGGTGAAGCTTGAGAAAGTGTTTTACTTTTAGCAACATTAATAAATTACAATGTATTAGTATCGATAATTTTATTGGACTTTTTTCATGAACATGTTTCTTTAAAACTTTATCAAAAGAAATGTGCAAGTACCTCTCACTTTCTCTCTCTTCATGATGTATTACTATTAACTCAGTCTTTAATGGCTTTGTGTGCTTGTCTTGCCAGGTGACATTGTCAATGCTGGAAATCTACAATGAGCAAGTTCGTGACTTACTGAACATAAAATCACACAAGGGAGGCCTGAAAGTGAGACAGCACCCCAACAAGGGATTCTATGGTGAGTTAACACACACTCTTTAAACAACGTCACACTGTTGTATATAATGCTAAGATTACTCATCCGGTGATGTCCTACCAATGTAAAACTGTCCCGAGACAGATACTTAGAACACGGCAACTCATTTTCTGTGGCGAGTTTACAACCCTTATCCCTTAAATTACTGCATATATTGCTGTATACTGCCTACCATCCTTCAATAATGTGCTACCCACTTAAAACTGTCCTGAGATAAAGACAACTCATCTACCTGGACAAGTTTGTGGGTTGCATGCCCAGGGAAACATGCTTGTACCTTCAAAGAATAGAAACAATGATGGTTCACTGATGTTGATGAAGCTACGACCCATTAGAATTCAAGTGTAAATGATTTTCTTTGTTTTTCATGCCCATAGGATTGGGATGGAAATGCATGTGGATCTGAGGTGAGGTGAAGTGTATTCATGAGAACAGAAATAAAAGTGTTTCTTGATTGTGTGTTTCAGTGGAGAGTCTGACGACCCCACCAGTGAATAGCTATGCTCAGATTGACAACAAGATCAACGAGGGAACACGTAACAGAACGGTCGCATCCACTAACATGAACGCAACCAGCAGGTAGGTTCAGTTCTTAAAGCTCCACATATGTTACTACCGGTGGTCATTAGTGCCATGGGTCAGACCATCTTTATTAGCAGCAGAGGACGAGGATACCAGGTGGGTGCAGGGAAATACACAGAGACTGCACCTGCACCACGTACAGCTCATTTGATTGTTCATTGCCATGTTTGTTTTGCCACTAGAGAAACATTATTGCCATCGGTTGAAGGGCTGATTTTTTGTTTTTAATGTTGTGTTTATTTGTTGCCAACATCAGTGGTTTAAAATGCTGTCGGCAGGCTTTAACTTGCTTTAGGTGATTATTTTATCTGGGGCGGGACGTAGCTCAGTGGTATAGCGCTTGCTTGATTCTTGATTAATCTAGGATCGATTCTCGTCAGTTGGCCCATTGGGCTATTTCTGGTTCCAGCCAGTGCTCCACAACTGGTGTAATGTGAACTAACCTGTCTGTGAGATGGTGGATATACACCGTTACACGATCCCTTTGATGCTAATCGAAAAAAGTAGTCCATAAAGTGGCAACAGTGGGTTTTCTCTCTTTATATCAGTGTGGTCCTTAACTATATGTCCGACGCCATATAACCATAAATAAATCGAGTGCTGTCAATAAATATAACATTTCCTTCCTTCATTTTGCCTATCCCAAAACCTTACAAAATTATGATGAGATAACAAATTCTTAAATTTCAATTGCATCACAGATAATTTCAGTGAACATTCCTTGTTTTGTTAATTGATTGAATAATGAAAGAAAAATCATACGTAAGCTTGTGTAACTTGATAAGCTGTGTTAATGAAAATGTGTTTTGTAAGTGTTCTCTTTGTTCATTCAGTCGAGCCCACACAATTGTTGCAGTCACTTTTGTACAGAAGACAATAAACGATGCAGGTCAGAACATGACCAAGTCGTCCGTGATCAACCTGGTAGATTTAGCTGGCAGGTGAGTGTAGCTACCTGTAGGACAAGGAGACCAGAGAGAGATTTAATTGATGTGCTGAATCGAGTTTTATTCTATAACTTACCCATGATATCCATGCCATAAACCCATTTGATATTTTCCATTATTAACCAGGTTGATATGCTTTTTTGCTGCTAATGGATCATTTGTTTACAAGTCTTACCATAGTTTGACATCCAATAGCTGATGTATTTTTCGTGCTGGGATGTCGTCAAACATTCATTTATTGTTTACAAGCCAACAAGACCTGTATTCCTGATGTAATGTTTTCTTAACACTTAGTTAAAGTGTGATGTCAGACTAGATTTGTGTTAACCACAAAAACATCATGTCATCATATATTACTGATGCAGACAGACAACTTTAGAATTGTGATTGACTAAATAAAGTATTTGCCACTCATGTTTTTTAATATGTAAAATATCAATCTCATCTACATAATTGTTTTATTTAGTTTATCCAATCTCGCTGTCTCTCGCTGTCTCTCTCTCTCTCTCTCTCTCTCTCTCTCTCTCTCTCTCTCTCTCTCTCTCTCTCTCTCTCTCTCTCTCTCTCTCTCTCTCTCTCTCTCATTCTGTCATACATGCATGCACACATGCACAAAATGCATGCATGTATACATAAGCACACAGCTACACATAGAGTATAGATACAATACTAATATAACATATTTAAAACCCAATTTGCAGTGAGCGTGCTGACAGTACGGGGGCAACCGGTAATCGCCTCAAAGAAGGATCGGCCATCAACCAGTCACTGAGCACCCTGGGAAACTGTATAAAGTCTCTCGCTGACCAGGCATCTGGCAGGAAGAAAGTTTTGGGTAATTAACAGAATTTCATAACATATTTTACAAGGCATGGTGTTATAAATAAAGGCAAACCATTTTTCCCTCCTTGTTTTGAGACTAATTTTCAATCCCTACTGCAGTGGCGTAACTATGGGGGGTCTGGGAGGGCCAGTGCCCCCCCCCCCCATTCACACCATAGGCCCCCCATTTGACATTTGATTGTACGCAATAAATACACCCATGGCCCCCCAGCTGAAGGCTTTGGCCCCCCCCCAAAAAAAATAAAGACTCAGTAACGCCACTGCCCTGTTGTTGTATTTATGGATTGTCTGTTATTTCTTTTATGTTCACTGGGGTATGAAAAATTAAATATCCACAAATTGTAAATCGCGGAAGCCATTCTCGCATAAATTTGCAGATGATTTGTTTTGTTCATACCCAGATGAATTTAAAAGAAATAACAGACAATACTTATAATTATATTTGAATCGTGCAGGCTAATAATAACACTAAAACATTATTTTGAATGAGTTTTTATCCATAAACAATAATGCTCAATAAGACAACTTGCCCGTGTAAAATGACGTCATCAGATATGACATTCTCTGACGATGAGATTCTTACGTTAATCGAAAAATTAACAAACTCATTACTATATCTAAACCAATGGATGACATACGTTTTATTGAATGTAACAGAAATTTAATTATGTACTTGTAATATATACCGTTATAATTATTTTAATATTATTATCAACCAGGGCCTATATTAGAAATATTTTAAATATATTTTGATGATATCTCATTCGGTTTTGGGGGTCTGGGTTTTTAAAAATTTTACTTGTGATTATTCTCCATCAAAGTGGAATTTTATGAACACTTTTTCTTTGCACTATATTTTCTCTTAAACAAAGTCTCAGTTTATCAGAACATAATCTTTTTGTTTTTGTTTAGTTCCATTTCGAGATTCTGTGTTGACTAGGTTACTACAAAATGCCCTTGGTGGCAACAGCAAAACAATCATGGTAAGATTTATGAATATATTTATGATGATGACAACTTAATTATAACTTTTTACATTATTTGTATGCAATTAATGTTCAAGTACACACCAAACTGTGATTTGATTTTAAAATTATACTACATACTTGTAATTTCACATATTTCACATATTTTATGTGTCATAGTTTTGTTAATTAAGTTCAGCTTTAAGGGAAACATAACACGTGACCTATATTTGGCACCAACCATGTACAATTACTTATAAATTGAATCACCTATAAAACATTTTTTTACCAAAAAAAGTAATTACTTAAAATATCTCCTTAAAGAAACAGATACGAGCTCTTAGCGGAAATGGCAATCTTTAATGAGCAGGGCAATCACAGGTCTGTGACGTCAGAGCCGAGTAGCTTGATCTGACTGACGCCTTACACTTCAAAGCATTAGTCCGTACCACTCATAAAAAAAATCTAAGACTTGCATGGCTTACCAAAACAATGAGTGTTCGTTCACAAAACGTTTTGCCGTATCAATTTGCGCCGTTAGTAAATGAAGAAAGATACACATTTACTTACCACGGTGATACTAAAGAAAAAACGGATAGCGAGTCGGAGGGTGGGGAAACCGATGGTGCCAGATCAGACCGGTTGACCAATTTATAGCCCGGAGCCCGAAAGTAACCCGGAGACAAAAACAAAACCCGATAGCTAATGCCGAGGTGTATACTGTTCATATTTAGCATAAAGATATACCTCGGTATGCTGTATTTAAATATGTAATACATATAAATGTAGGACAAACATTTTTTTTTTAAATTTTTTTTTAGAAAATATCGCATTTTTCATGTTCGCACAATGTAAACTAACTCTCTAATTTGCAAGGCACTTTGCTTTCATTAGCCTGACTTGTAAAACAACATAAATGACTTGATAGTATAATAAACTATTTAACTAAATATATTTTAACAGAACGAAATGGGGTTATAGTTTTGTTCTCTTCTTAAAAAACCCACACAAAAAACAACATCATATTATTACACCTATTCAGGCTATGGTTTGGGTACGTTAGAGTGAAAACGACCACTCACGATACCCAAGTGATAATTGGTCAGTTTTGAAATTTTAGATGGAAAAGTTTACTTAATCAAGGGTTTTACATAATTATTTACAGTAATGAAGCAGGGCGGTTGATAATGTCTATTAACATTGTACTATAGTCATGACAGGTTACGCCACAATACCCTGTGATCTTAAAACACTGGGAAGTATTTTTGTACATATGTCTAGACTGGTAATCACTTACCTGGTTGATACCTTGCAATATACACCTGCCAAGCACGGAAAGAAAGGACCAATTAACTAACACAACCCTCCGATTCTCAAGTCAGCCCGTGGACAAAACATAAGAATTATTTCGACACCGACAGTAGTGGTTTATTTTGTATTGAATTTCGTGTTACTTTAGGCTTCGGGCGGTGAGAAACGTTTTTGTGACGTACTCCGCTTGAAGATTTAAAAACATTATTTAAAATTATTTGAGTTTTCTGCATGTTTTTAAAAAACATATTTAAATACATCATACTGAGATGTATCCTCATGCCAAATCCCATGTTTGTATATGTCAGTGTCTGCGCTTAACTTTTTTTGTTTGTTGCCATCCGGGCAAGTGGGGACAGTATTTTCACTTGCCCGGGTCTATTTTCACTTGCCCGAATAACATTTTCTAAAAAAACAAAACAACAACAATATTGCAGTAGATTATAAGAGAAAACATTTATTTTGAATATTGTCCTGCACTCAACCAACCCACTATTCAAATAAAACACTGAGCACTGGTATAACCGACACAACCCCTTCCTTCCCCACCCCATCTCAATGAAATAATAACAATTGAAAAAAACCAACCTAAAATATAATGTTAAGTGGATACGATCTATGACGTGTACATATAACCAGGGCTGAATCTTGTCGACATGAATTTGTGCACATATTTACATGCCACTTAACTTATCTTACACCTATTCTAATATTGGGCATAATATTATGTTGATATGTAAAAGCAGACCTACACTTTTTCATGGTGCAAAGTAGGCTACACAGCTGTACTTTTATTTATATTAATTTAAAAAAAGAAGAAAAAATTGGTCGCCAGGCGGGCAACCTTACTGTGGGTTTTCAGTCGCCCGTCGTAGTTTTCAGTTGCCAGGGGCGATCGGGCGACCGTTAAGTGCGCACCCTGATATGTCATATTTAATTACATATTGATGTTTCCTTCTTCGGACGGTGAATACAGATTTTGTTATGTAGGGCTACATCCCTAACATGAAAAATATTTGTGGGTGGTTTTTTTTTCTTCAAAAATTCCTACATTTGTTTAACATATATAAATACATCATGCTTAGGTATATCTTTGTGCCAAATATGTACAATGTACAC
>JAECMU010022184.1:0-13263 GCA_016106625.1 Dracogyra subfuscus
ACATTGATTTATTAATGATAATTAAAAGAGAACACTGACAAGTAACCCTGATATTTCTGACATGCTTACCACCATTGAATATAAAGGAGGTTAAGAATCATTTTAATTTTATTTAACGACACAACTAGAGCACGTTGATTTATTAATCATCAGCTATTGGATGTCCTACACATAGTCTTAGTGAGGAAATCCGCTATATTTTTCCATTAGTAGCATCTTTTATATGCAGCATCCAGGATATATACACAGACAGGATAACACATACCATGGCCTTTAATATACCACTGAAATTACTTGAAATAATTCACTTGTGAATGATACATAATTTGTCAATATCAGAATTATCCCATATCTAATATTTTATTTTTTAAACTCTTTTTTTATAGCTACTCCCCAACTACCAAAACTTCAGCAAATAATAATGTTGATAAACTTGCTAAGACATGAAATGTTTGACATGTAAATGAATAAATGATCAATATTAAAATTATCCCATATCTAATATTTTAATTTCTATATTATTTTATTTATAGCTACTCCCCAACCACCAAAGAACTTCCGCATTTCACGGCTTATTGGAAACACTGGCATAATGTTGTCATGGCAACCAGTAAAGTTAATTGAAGACGAGAACAGCAACAATTCATTTGTGACTGGATACAGGGTAATTAAATTGGCTTTTAAAATGTGTTGGTTCAACGACACTCATTTTGTATCACTTAACCTATTAGATATCCATTAGGTACATTACCTGGTTGATTACTTAAATGTATTTCATGTTTCTTTGATCTGAAGCAAAAACATTGCATACATCTAGAATGGAATGGAATGAGTGTTTAATGTGCACGTTCAGAGCAAGCTGTTGTAGCACACGCCTGTAGTGGGCACAGGTGCCGGCCTCAGCCAACTCCTCCATCCAGGACAGGAATACAACTAGAAGGTTAAGTCAGGTCATAGGGCTTTACATGCACATTCAGAACAAGCTGTTTTAGTGCACGCCTGTCCTGGGTGCAATACATCTAGATTTTTCATTTTCAATATTGTTTGACGTTCACATTCAGAGCAAGCTGTTATAGCGCACGCCTGTCTTGGGCACACACCTCAGCTATCTGAGCCACCGAGGCCGGTTACATCTAGAAAAATCATTAACCCTTTTATAGCCGGCCTCGATGGTGCAGTGGTTAAGCCCAGTACTGGCTCCAACCCAAGCGAGTTTTTAAGGACTCAATGGGTAGGTGTAAAGCCACTATACCCTCTTCTCTCTCAGTAACCAACTAAACAACTAACTCACTGTCCTGAACAGACAACCCAGATAGTGTGCTTGAACCTTAATTGGATATAGGCATAAATGGTCCAGAGTGGTTCACATCTTTAAAAGGGTTCTGTCAGTTTTATCGAGGGCAGTCGCTTTAGCTATTTGTTTTCTATATCATCTAAAAATAAGAAACATTCAATTTGTTTGGTGTTTCTTTTAAGTATCAGGGTTTTTTTGTTACTAAAAATCATGTTAAGTAAACGGAAACAAACTTTATCTTTTTCCTCACATAACACACCTGAATAACCAGTCAACTGACTAAATTTTTCCATTGCCTCAAGAACACCCGTTTCCATTCACATGAAAGTTAAACGTTTGTTTTGTTTAACAACACCACTAGAGCACATTGATTAATTAATCATCAGATATTGGATGTCAAACATTTGGTAGTTCTGACATGTAGTCTTCAGTGGAAACCAGCTAAATCTTTTCCCAGTAGAAGCGAAGAATCATCTATATGCATTTTCCAAGACAGGACAACACATACCATGACCTTTGATACACCTGTTGATGAGCACCAACTTTTTTTTTCCAACTTCACCTGACCTCAGACAAGTAGCATTTTCCTCCTATGTTAGTGGACTGATCCGAAACATCGCAACAGCAATGAGATGGCTTAACCCTTTCAGACTCGTTAACCCATTTCTTCAAAGTGCCCCAGGAATTGATATATTTGAGAGTTAAACAAAGGACACATTTACAGATGTTTGTTTGATGATAACTTATTTATTATTCAAAGTAGAAGACTGGTTCAAGCATATTTGTAAATGTAAATCAATTGTCTACGAGAAGGAGCTCATTATTATACACATTTAGAAGTATATTAAACAAAATCACTGGTTATAAAAACATACCAAATTTCTTTGAAAATGTGTAAATGAATAAACATTTAGAAAATCTTTCCGACCACGTGTAAATCTCGAAACTGGTATGTCATCTTGAATTCGTGATAGTATTTCAGCTAGTGGAATTCCATCGGAATTATCACTGTTACATTACGATAAAACATAACTATCGTGGTAATTTTCCGTGAAGGTTGTATTATAGAAAATGGATGTCGCCATTGTAGTTAACAGTACACTTAATACTAAATAGGCTGAAAAGTTCCAAACAAATGAGCACATTCTCATGGCAAACCATGTGACACTTCTACAGGATGTTGTTGTTAGCACTGCCTCTATTGCGCATGTCAACCTGTGACAAATTTGGTGGTAAATACAAACTGAAAACTCACAACGGGAAATCCTGTTGTGTAGTCTGAACAGTGATTTTTTTATAACGGGATTTCCCATTCCATAGTCGGAAAGGGTTAATATCATCCCATGAATTGTCTGCTTCCTGTTCTGACCATCTGAATGAAGCTTCAATGTATTGTCTTTGCATGGCTTCCAAATTCCATTTTTTTAATACAATTATCATATTTTTAAGCATTAGTTTAGGCACTTTCTCTACAATAGATTTAGGTTTTTCCATTTCTGGTCTTTATTTGACTTTTATTATTTTGTATTGGATATTTGATGTTTTAAAGACGCATTTAAAAATTATCTTCCAGCTATTTTTGGATGGGAAGATCTGCCAACAGATTTGTAACCCCCGCACTTCAAAAACTGTGATAGAGAATGTTGATGTCAGTGAACCTCATCACTTTGCCATACAGACAGTGGCAGTGAATGATCAGACATCGTCGAGGGTCGAGTTGATTTATGAGGGGGTTGTGGAGGTGCCACCAGGGGGCGACAGTGACGGAGGCTCATCGCTCGACACATCTATCATCTCAAGCCTTCATTTTGATGAGAACTACAAGCGTTTGGTAAATACGGGATATGTTGGGTTTTTTTAAATTGAAGTTTATTAATTAATTATTTTGTTAGCAAGTGTAACAAATGATACAACCACTACCTTATATCGCTGTGTATTAGCTAACTTTTTGATACAAAAATTATCAAGTCAAAGGCTGGGGTTCGGCTTATCTAAGGAGTCAACATTTTATTGGAAATGTAAAAGTTAGAATAGTGACGTCACGGCTCGACTCGATCTATTGTCATTATTGTCCTCTGCATTTTTGCTTTCATAAAGGTTTAATATTGCATTTTAACACAAGCTATTACAAATAAAAAATATTAAAATTGTATATATTGTTCATCTTTAATAAATGTTGGTGTTTAAAAGTTATTTAGTAATATTTATCTGTTTAAACAACAATAAATGGTAACCGATCAAAACAATTTCGGAAAACTTCGCAGGTCACGTGTCATTACAAAACTCCTTACTAAACCGGTGAACATGTTAATTGTTCCAGCTTCATTTGTTTTGTTTGTCGGCTTGGGATTAATCGACACGGGTGGATGGGTATGGTAGGGTATAGCCGACTAGTAATAAAAAGACCGATTAGCACAATCAACAATGCAAACAGTCACTGTGTTTTTAACATTTGGCTGCAATCAAGAATATAAGAGAATAATATCTTGGTACTTATATTTTATGAGAAATAAATTAACCGGACACTGTTTCTATAAATAGAAATCGGCTACTGCTTCTGGATAAGTTTGCTGTGACAAATGATGTTTGAAAGCAGATGTACTTTCACTTTGTCATTTTGTAGACCACACAGGCATCTGACTTGGTTAGTTTTAATATATAATTAATAAAGATACATATCCGTTTAATACACTACATGTTTCTATAATTAAGGAAAATCTGATAATTACAATAGATGGGAACATGAACGATGAACATGAAACTCAAACACGCAATCGCTTGAATCGTTTATAACTTTATTCGAGTCTGCAACTTTACGGTCATTTTAAGGTTGAGTTTAGGTGGAAGACATTTGTAACTAAAGCAAAATAGGGGGGTCGGCTTATATACAAGGTCTATAATTTTAAAGCCGATTTGGAGGGTGAAACTAGGGGGTCGGCTAATGCATGGAGTTGGCTAATACACAGCGATATACGGTAACTGGGGGAAACCATAAACTCAATCTGATTAGTATATTTTGCTCTGCTGACTAAGCAAGAAAACAAAATGACCTTGGGCAAAAAAAATCAGTAAATGTTTTTAAGTCTTGAAAGTTAAGGAGTCACTGTAGGCTTTTCATCAAAGAAGTGGGATAGAAAACGATTTTGATAGCAAACAAATCTGGAATTCATCTACCTATTATGCAGATTTTATTATAAACAGAGTTGTTTTGGTTAAGTCAAGCATAGAAAGTTACAGTGAGATGACATTTTCTGAATAAAAGTATTATTTGTTAATGAAATAAACTATGTCAAATAAAGGTATCCTCAGCTATTCTGTAACAGATTTACATTTCTACATGCATTTATCTTTTATATTATTTGTAATATATATTAATAATTCTGTTTTTCTTTTCATCAGTTTATGGGGGTTTACGACTACAACCCCCAGAAGCAACCCGACCATTACTCAAAGTATGAGCTGACATTCCGAGCTGGTGATATTATAGCTGTCTATGGTGGACAACGGCCTGATGGGTACTATCACGGCGAGGTGAGAATTTAAATTTGTGTGCATGAGCTCAATGGTAATGCATTGACCTGATACGCTGTCGTTCAAGGATCGATATCCAGCAGTGGGCTTATTGGGCTATTCATGTCACAGCCTATGTACTAGGACTGAAATATCAAAGGCCATGGTATGTGCTACCCTGTCATGGGATGGTGTATATAAAAGATCTTTGCTACTAATAAAAAAAAATGTAGCAGGTTTTATCTTAAGACTGTACATCTAAATTACTAAATGTTTGACATCCAATAGCTGATGATTAATAAATGAATATGCTCTAATGATGTCATTATTAAACAAACCAGACTAACTTTTTATTTAAATAGGATCTTCCTGTGTTATTCTGTCCCTGGTCAGATCACTGGCTGGGCATGTCTGAACCCTTAGTAGTATAGGAGCGTGTAAAAATACTCTAGTCAAGACCCTGGATCAAAGATAAAATATTTTGTGACATATGTTACTATTGTCTTCTATGGGATAAGCTGTCAGTAAAACAATTTAAAAATAAGTCAGACCAAATTGTTATTCAAAAGTAGCAAATTAAGTTAACACTATAATATAGGTCAAACAGAAACATAAATGTTTTACTTTGGCCAACTCCAAAACTTTTTTTCTTTTAAATTCTATTGCTTCCATTTGACTTGCATTCTTCAACAGTTCAAAAATATGTAATGCTACTGGTAATTAAGGCTCAAATTATGCAATTGGTTGTTTATTAACCACCATAAAAAAATAATTTATTGCTGAAATATTTAATTTTGTGTAAATTTATTTCCTGCAGATTGATGGAAGAAGAGGACTGGTGCCAAGTGGTTTTATAGAGGAAGTACCACCCAGTCAAAAGTTTTCACCGGTAAGTGTAGGATGCTGAACAGAGCTCTCATGATCAATAATTGAAATAAATACAACTATCATACATATATCAGAAATATAAATGTATTATTAGGATTTGAGGCAGCCCATCCGTGATCTGGGGTAATAAAGTTTTAAAAAACCAAACTAAAAAAAAACAAGATAATGGTATAGGTTAACAAAATTTGAAAAATAAAACAAATAATTTAAACATAGAATTTTATTTTAATGATAATAAACAAAATTATGTTATGATTTCTCCATGTAGTTGCCCATAAAAACTTTTTAAAATAGAGCCCATTTTTATTAGATTACTGAGCTATTGCAATCCGTTTGCATCTGTTGTTAGTAAACCTTAAACAAATGCTACTTCCAAATAATCTTCATAAATGTAAAGGTTATTAGATTCAGATAATAATGTGGTGTGTAGATATCCTTTGATAATCTGTTATTTATTAACATTAAAGGCATACTGTCTTGGATTTAAGGACCTTATTTCTCAAAAACAATTATAATAGCTAAAAATTACATTAATTGTTGGAAACCAAATCTAGCTATTGTATCACCTTAACTGGATTATGATGGAGTGACACCCATGTCAACCCTCTCGGCAATTTTAGTTTTTGAATTATGGACCATTGCCATAATTGAATTATGTTTACAAAATAGTATTAATAAATGGAGTATGGTGGTTATGAAGATGGTTGAATAAGGTACATTTAGGGACAAATCAAATGATTTAGTTCATGTAAACCTTTGTTAGACCATTAAATAGGTCAGTGGTCTGTGACAGTATGCCTTTAACTTAACATTCTGATATTGCTGATCATTCTGTTTTCAGAATTCTCTTTCCCCATCACCAAGTCCTCGACCACTGCGGTCTCGAAGCCCTCGCAGCCCTCATAGTCCTCACAGCCCTCGCACTCCAGAAAACAGACGGAGGACATCACGAACGTGACACATCAAATACAAGTTGTGCTAATTACAAAACTGCTGTACTGCAGGTGATCCAGAAGAGAGAAATGCAAATGAAGTCCAGTCAGACCATTTGCATACATATCCACAGAGAGACAGATTTTCAGTTAATAATTTAACTAGCACAGAGACAGAAATTCAGTCTTTAAGTGCTACAAACTGGAAATGTGATTGAGATACACAGATGCAGCAAAAATGCATTTGGACTACCAGTTTCTGTGTCAGAATTACCAAATGTTTGGCATCTAGTAGCCGATGATTAATAAATAAATTGTGCTCTAGTGATGTCATTAAACAAAACAAAATAAAACTTTGGACTTCCAGTCAACACAGGATGCAAGTGTTAGCAAGAAAAAGAGAGATTAATATACTAAGATATTCTAAAATGAACCACAACAGTTCAATACTATTTCATGATTGAGGTGTTAAGTGTATGGTTATTGGGCATAAATACCACAGTATATATACCAAGTGAAACATATATACCTGTAATTCATGAAGTAACCAACAAGTCTCAGCATTTGAAAATTGATGTAAAAACATACAGGCTTTATTCATGTTGCTGTTATATAGATGCTGGTGTCTAGATAATTTGTGTACAGTTTAAATTACTCAGTATTTGCCATCAGTTAAAGCTATAAATAAAAGTGCACATTATCATATCCTAGCTACATTTGAGAAGATTACTGAAACATTTCTGGTTGATGGTTTCTTATTTAATGTTTACCTGGGATTTTTTAATGCTACTGCTAATATTTAATCACAATAATGGGCAATTTGTGTTTTTGCTAGTGGTGGCATAAATATCTTTTGTAATCATTATTTAGTAAATGTATTGGCATGGAATATAAATATTTAATAGCTTTAAAACCAGTATTGACACTGTTCAGTTTTTGGCTAGTTATTTAAAATGGCTCAGATTTAATGATACTTTGTCCCTTGGTTGAATATTGTATTTTATGGATTGTTGATTGTCAGCTTGTAAATACATTGTGAAATCATAATCCATTATAAGTTAAATAGCATAATACTGCACGTGCTTCCAAATCAAGACTGATCAACAATTTGTAAAACCCATGCCGACATTGAATACAAGTCGTGTGTTTGGCCACAGGATATATGTAGTAGCAACTATTTTAGGACGCAGTGTATGGCCAAACATAATTTTATCAACTAGTTGTGAAATGAAAGAAAAAAAAAACAATAACTGCTTCATAATTAGTCAATATAAGTTTTATACATTATTTATTTACTTGAGTAAAAAAAAACACCCACATATATATTAAAAAATTTAAATAGAAACTGGATGCATCAGAATAGTTATTTAAAAAAATTAAAACTGATTTAGCACTGTGTGACTATCTAATTCAACACATCTCTTTCCCATATACCCAAGGATGACAGATAGAAATTTCTTAACTAGCTTTCTTTCAATGTGCATTCATGTGGTATAAAAACCTGTATACTTTTTACATCAGTTTGAAAATGATATTTTTAGCAACTGTGGATGAGGTTGTTTGATACATTTGGAAGATCTTAAGTTGGTAATCTCAGCAATTCATCTGTATCGTAGAAAATGAAATAAATTTTAGTTTAGAAAATAATTTAGCCCGACTCAGATATGGAATTCTGTATACACGTATGTAGTTGTGCGCAATTTGCAGTCACTTCTCTCAATGTTTGTGAACTTTTCCATTGTTCTTATCAGTTTCAGCATCAATGAACACGTTGAATCTTCTATCACAAGTTGTATTGTGAAACACTGTTATGCATATTCTCATTATTACAATTTTTGGTGCCAATTTTGTTTATTCATTCCATTATTAATATTGGTTTGTTGTTAGCAGACCAAATTTTCGCGAAGAGGAGACAAACCATGCATATATACTCATTACACCCAATCTCTAGCATATTTGTGATCTCGTTCTATCACTGTGTATATATATTTTGTACGTCTGAACAAAGACTCCCTATTTATTTGTAGATATATTCTAGTCTAGTCTTTACTATTATGTATTAAACAACGAAACAGACCCATTTCCTGAGCCAAATATCAAAATATTTATACTGTTACGGTGTGCTTTGATGACGTGTAATCTTAAAAGTTGAAATGTACTGTAACACACTTGTTTTTAAGTTTATATCGTTATTCATGAAATCATCTTAATAATGTGCATCATTCTTTAAAATCTTGCTTGTTTAAAGGAAATGAAGCCAAGCATACCAAAGCAATTGATATAATGTTTTATTTCACATTGTGGAATGTATTACTATGCAAAAGACCCACAAGTACATGTACTCACACAAGATGTTTTGTTTCATATACTTTATTACAGCAAGTTACGCAAGAAAATTAAAAAATATTACATTTAATGATATGTTGTGTTGTCTGTTTGATTTAGGACTCTTGCAATGCTTGTAAGTTGTATGTTCAGCCATCTTTCACCTTAAAGGGACATAACCTAGTTTCAACCCGTGAAAATTAAGTTTAGTCAATCTACAAACTGTAGCACATTTGGATAAAGTTACAGTTGACTGAAACATGAGTCTGTGACTCTAAAAATAAGATTAAAATTGGACTCCATAGCTGTTACTTCACAGATGCAAATGCATTTTTAAAAAGAGATACCAGCCTCGGTGGCATAGTGGTTAGGTCATCGGTCTACAGGCTGGTAGGTACTGGGTTCGGATCCAGATACCGACTCCAAACCCTGAGTGAGTGCTCTACAAGGCTCAATGGGTAGGTGTAAACCACTTGCACCAACCAGTGATCCATATCTGGTTCAACAAAGGCCATGTTTGTGCTATTCTGTCTGTGGGAAGCGCAAATAAAAGATCCCTTGCTGCCAATCGGAAAGAGTAGCCCATGAAGGGGCGACAGTGGCTTTCCTCTCAAAATCTGTGTGGTCCTTAACCATATGTCTGATGCCATATAACCATAAATAAAATGTGTTGAGTGCATTGTTAAATAAAACATTTCTTTCTTTTTTTCTTTTTTTTAAATATGAGAAATGCATTTTGTGATATTAAAAACACCAGGATGACCAAACGCACTTAGAATGTACAGAAATTGATAATCTAAACTATAAAATCTAAGTAAAGTATGAGTTCAGTTATCAAAACCAGATCTAATAGTAACAAATATGCCTTAAAAAATAACTAGGGTACAGTGTATGTCCTTTTAACACATTTAACATGAAAAGCCGATTTCAGAACAGGAAAAAGAATTTTTTATGCAAGTCATGTCAATTCTATTGATTATGGTTTATGTTCTAAAAAATTTAGTAAAATCCAATAAGATCAGTAACTATTCACAGGTCAATTGCACAGAACTTTGGGAAGTGGAAGGGGTACATTAATGTTGATACTAAGAGAGTGAAAAATGCATGGTACAGGCCATGTATATACTTGGTAGTGTAAACTAATATGGTGGGGTAGGTAAACATTTAACTCATAAGTCTGGAGTCAAAATATTGTGGTGGAGAAAGGCACAAACATTGTGCATTTCTTTGGACACATCCAGTCACAGGAAATGTACATTCAGTATCATAAGAATTCATCAGGACATAGGCCTAAGTATTTGTCATATACAGGGCATAAAATTTCATGTGGTTTTAGTGTTTACACGAACAATTTTTTGTCCAGTAGTGCACATACAAACGAAAATGTTAATGGGCCACGGTAATCAAACGATAAAGTAATATAATAAATATGAAAGATTTTTTTATGTGTAGCTGTTCCTCTTCAAATTTAATATCATAAATACTCCCTCCCCCCCCCCACCCCCCCCAAAAAAGAAAAAGGTAAATAAATAATAATAAAACAATTCCATGCTAAGACCAACTTGAAAGCTGTCATTTACATTTCAGCACACTACTCCATTGGTTGCAGGGGCCGCACATTGTAAAAAATAGGGTACGGCTCGAGGTTGCTAGATTCTCTTTTTAAATTCACCTGTGAAGGACATCTAAAACAAATATAACACACAGAACAAAAACAGTTGTACAGCCATGGCCTGCGTCACAACTGGGTTCTTTTACAAGGGAGTACCTGTTGGCACCAAACAATAGTCTGACAAAAAAGATAATATACAGGGATTTCCTGCAATCTGAACACCTCATCACATTCCGCTACACTAGAAATGTACGAGGAGTTTCGAATGGGATTTCCTGGAAGAATCGAGTTTAAAGTTCCGGGTCTGAACGGAAAGTACAGAAATTATGCGAATCCTATATAGATCCATTTGATGCTGAAGACCACTCTTTCAACATTCTGTTTCGGCATGTAATAATTAAATGAACTATTTTCCTGGCTGTGTATGTTATATTTTAATAAATTGATTTAGCAAGGGTTGTGTTTGTTTTCATTACAATACATGTAACCATACAGATGCCAAAAATCAATTATTAAAGATTAATAGACAAAATTATTATGCATTTCACTGTCACTTAAAAATGTATGGATGGAAGTAGAGGCAGTTGTGACAATGTCTATTGGCAATGTAGTAAGAATCTTGCCCAGTGACTACGTCAGTGTGATAGTAAACATGGCACGCATCTATAGTCCGTCCCGTCATAGTTATAATTTAAACAAAATAATTTCAATTTGGTATGACAATTGGAAATTAGATTTTTTTAAATACCCTTTTCATGTGCAATTGAAATCAATAAATTCATAGGTATCAATTTATTTTTCTTCTAACCGCCAGACGAAATTAGAAATATTTAAGTCATAGGAAATCCCGAATGTGTTCATGCGTGTAGTGTTTTACATTTAAAACATGTTCCAAATAAGATATTGTTTTAAAAAATAAAGATAAAATAGGATATGTCTATTTTGTTGAGTGGAGGTGGGGGCACGTTTACTATGGCTGAAACTCAGGACAGTCCCTTTAATTTCCGAACAGCATGTGATTTTGTGCTTATAGCTAAATGATCAAAGGGAATGTGCAACTATGTTACTAAATGTTTTAGAGACTTCTAAAGACCGCGCCAACTTTGTATCACCCGATGCCGACTTTGTATTGCATGCGATTTTGATTTCAAAAGAATACATTGTATATTTCTCACACAGGCAAAGCAGGCTTATTTTCTCCCCCAAAACTTTCTCTTTTTTTCTTCTTTTTTTTTGACGAACGATTACAGCTTTTGCATGAACGATCTATCATTTATGTTGATATTGGTTTTGCATAACCGACAGACGAACGACAAGATCGTTCGTGCCAAATTTTATGCCCTGCATATACATCCAGTATCATAAGTATTTGTCAGATACATCCAGTATCATAAGAATTCATTAGGACATATGTATTTGTCAGATACATCCAGTATCATAAGTATTTGTCAGATACATCCAGTATCATAAGAATTCATTAGGACATATGTATTTGTCAGATACATCCAGTATCACAAGTATTCATCAGGACATACATTTGTAAGTATGGTATTTGTCAGATACATCCAGTATCATAAGTATTCGTCACATACATCAGTAACATAAGTATTCATCAGGACATAAGTATTTGTCAGATACATCCAATATCATAAGTATTCATTAGATACATCCAGTAACATAAGTATTTAGCAGAATGTAAGTATTTGTCAGGCACTTACAGTATCATAAGTATTTGTCATATACATCCAGTATCGTAAGTATTCATCAGGACATAAGTATTTGTCACATACATCCAGTATCATATAAGTATTCAGCAGGACAAATAAATGTCAGATACATACAATATCATAAGTATCATCACAGCTTAAGTATTTGTCAAGTACTTACAGATCATAAGTATTCGTCAGGACATAAATATTTACCAGATGCATCCAGTATTCCAGTATTATAAATATTCATCAGGACATATGTAGGTATTTGCCACAGCTTGAGTGGATTATCTACAGTGTAATTTTGATACAGTACAAATAAACTGGATAATGTTTTACAATTTTCTTTTCAGGTGTACATGTATATCATGAAACACTTTGGGATAGAAGGGACAGAAACATGGCAGACATTAAAATAACACATATTGTATTAACATGTAAACTGAATGTCACCATAGAGTAATACATTGCTGGTAGTCCATTGTGACAATATTGAAAAAGGTCTGCAACAGGCTTTGTTTAGAGAAAAGAAAGGAAATGGTTTATTTAACTATATACTCAACATATTTTATTTAGTTATATGGTGTCAGACATATGGTTGAGGATTACATAGAGAGGAAACCCACTGTCGCAACTTCATGAGTATTTTTAACATGCCCGCGAGCTACTAAATTCCAAAACTATATTAGCTCTGTATCTTTTTTCTTTCAGCCGACCGTTCGAAAATTGCGCCAATAATTCCTTCATACTGAAATGCGCACCTTTTCTCTTTGGCATAATTAATGCTTCATTAAAAATTTCATAGCCCCACCACCACCCCCGTCTGCTACTGATCTTGTTTGGACTGCTGATGCTCCCTTGCATCTGCCAGTGCAGGCGGTCCCTCCTACATCCCCCTCAACTTTCTGTCTTGGACAAAAGAGCTTGCTTCACAAGCTCTTGCGCCCACGACAGGCGTGCACTACAACAGCTTATTCTGAATGTGCACGTTAA
>JAECMU010022200.1:0-16143 GCA_016106625.1 Dracogyra subfuscus
ATCACCACGCTACAAATGTATACTGATAGTACTGCATAAAGTCACCACGCTATAAATGTATATGGACAGAGCTGCATAAAATCACCACGCTATAAATGTATATTGATAGTACTGCATAAACTCACCACGCTATAAATGTATACTGATAGTACTGCATAAAGTCACCACGCTATAAATGTATATTGACAGTGCTGCATAAAATCACCACGCAACAAATGTATATTGACAGTGGTGCATAAAATCACCACGCTACAAATGTATATTGACAGTGCTGCATAAAATCACCACGCTATAAATGTATATTGACAGTGCTGCATAAAATCACCACGCGAATAACCCACTGACTGACATCTAGTTTAGAACAGAGAACTGTTCACACTCCCAGAAATAACGGAAAGAGCTTGGTATGTAAATGTAATTAATAAGAAATTTGCCTCGAGACGTTTCGATGTTAACAGATTGGCATAGTGACATATGGACATAAGATACGAAAAGCTAGGTTAGAAGGCTTTTCGAATGGTGGGGGAGGGACGTAGCCCAGTGGTAAAGCGTTCGCTTGATGCGCGGTCGGTTTGGGATCGATCACTGTCAGTGGGCCCATTGGGCTATTTCTCACTTCACCGGTGCACCTCGACTGGTATATCAATGGCCGTGGTATGAGCTATCTTGTATGTGGGTGATGTATATAATAGATCCCTTGTTGCTAATCGAAAAGAGTAGCTCATTAAAGGGACATTCCTCAGTTTGCTGCAATGTTTTAGATGTTATAGACTAACAGAGACTTTTTAACGATTGTACTTAAATATCAAATATATTTTCCTGCATAAAATATTAGTGGCTGTATATTAAACATGTTTCTGATCGTTCTAATATTTGTACTGGCTTAAATATCGTTTTATTTCGTAAAATATAATTTTTTCGTATGTATGAAATTATTTGAAGACCAAATCCAGTTTGGGCTTCATGCAAATATTAAGACGACCCAAAACATATTGAATATATAGACACTGATATTCTAAAAAAAAAAAAAATATATATATATATATATATATATATATTTAACATGTAAGTTTAATCGTAGAAATAGTTCATTAGTCGGAAACATCTTACAATGCAGCAAACTCAGGAATGTCCTTTTAAGTGACGACAGTGGGTGGGTTTCCTCTCTCAATATCTTTGTGGAACTTAACCATATGTTCTACGCCATATAGCCTTTCTTTTTTTATTTCTGGGATGATGCGTATAAAAGAAAAATGTATCGGGTTTCCTCTTTAAGACTATTACCAAAATGTGTGACATCCTACAGCCGATAGATAGGCCCAATAACGCAATGTGCTATAGTGGTGGTGTTAATCAAAACAAATGTTAAGTTATAAACTTTATTTAACCATACTAGCTTGTAAATTGGTAGCTACTTGGTTTATTTTTTAAACTAACCGATCGGTTTACTGGGTGTTTACTGTAATCCGGAACAAAAACAAACAAACAAACATACCACTGCTCCAAACCTATGTAGACAGAACTGAATTGCGTTGAGACACACTAGACAGTACAAGATGCTCTAAACCTCATTAGACAAAACTGAATTGCATTAATCCACACTGGACGGGACGTAGGCCAGTGGTAAACCGCTCGCTTGATCTGAGGTCGATCTGGTATCGATCCCCGTCGGTGGGCTCATTGGGCTATTTCTCGTCACAGTCAGTACACCACGACTAGCATATCAAAGGCCGTGGTATGTGCGATACTGTCTGTGGGATGGTGCATACAAAAATCCTTTGCTACTAAAGGAAACATGTATCGGGTTTTCTCTCTATAACTGTCAAAATGACCATAGCCAATGATTAATACATCAATGTGGTCTAGTGATGTCGTTAAACGAAACAAACTTCATTTTATCCACATTAGACAGTACAAAGTTGCTCTGATTTCATTAGCCAGAACTGAATTGCATGAGTCACACTGGACAGTACAAAGATGCTTTAAACCGCATTAGACAGAACTAATTTGCATTGAGCTACACTAGACAGTACAAAGTTGCTTTGAATCTTATTAGACGAAACTGAATTGCATCAAGCTACACAGAATAGTACAAAATTACACTGAACTATTTTGACAAGAGTTGAATTGCAGTGAGCTGGACAGTACACATTTTCACTGAACTACTTTGGCTAGTACTAAATAACACTGAACTACATAGATCACACTGACCTGACTGGGGACATCACTAACAGACAGTACATTGCGTCACACGGACCTGATTGGAGACAGCACTAATGGACATTACACATTGTGCCACACGGACCTGATTGGAGACAGTACTAATGGACAGTGCACATTGCGCCACACGAATCTGACTGGGGACAGCACTAACGGACATTATATATTGTGTCACGCGGACCTGACTGGAGACAGCACTAACGCACATTACATTGCCCCATACGGACTTGACTGGGGACAACACTAACGGACAGTACACACTGCGCCACACGGACATCACTGGAGACAGCACTGACGGGCATTACACACTGTGCCATACGAATCTGACTGGGGACAGCACTAACGGACATTACACATTGCACCACACGGACCTGACTGGGATATATTATGAAACATTAAGAAGAGACATTGCCATACATGGGTAGACATGACTGCTAGGTTAAAACGCCATGAATTGCATGTGCTTGGCTGACAGACAGCATGCACAATAGTTTAGCAATGAATAAAACATATCGACAGGCACGAGGGCTGCTTTCCCATCAAGCGATAAACATTCATGAAATCAGTTCATGATCCCGTTAACCCGAACAAAAACTATTAACCTTCGACTACATGCAGTCGGATTTCCAAATTGCCTTCTAGTGTACCGCAACACACTAGTGTTGTGCGAACATTTGTAACGCACACGATCGCTTAAATGTTATCTCTCCAACGAGTGGAGACAGAATTTCAATACTAATCCCAAGTGTGTGTCAATCATTTGCAATCCGAATCAGCCAAGTCTATCATGATTTGAAGATTATTGGATGGATGTTGATGTCTGCTAAATCACGTATTGGTCAGTAAAGAAAGGTCATGTGCTTCATTCACACACTTTCTAAGTCAATGAATTACATGGCGATTAGACTGGCGATCACCGCTAACGTATCACTAAGTAGTAAAGTGAACAACGATCGCTGGCTCTTCAGTTATTCAACTATTTTCTCAATGATTTTAGCTTCATTAGACATGTGCCTTCTACGACGTAATATGACCATCGAAAACATGGAAATAAGCTGTAATACACTGGGGGGGGGGGGGGGTTTAGTTTGTAAGAATTATAATTAATGTAATCATCGAAAAATACAAATGTTTATTTTTATTCGCAAAATTAAAGTGTTTGCTCGCGGGTTAAATGAGTTTTATTTTATCAGAAAATTCGTCTGCTTTAGTTTCCAATATTTAGTGTTGAGAAAACCAGGCAGTTGGCTTCAAAGATTTAGTGGTTAGGTTTTTAACCTTAAGACTGGCAATTCGCATTCCAACACTGACTCACACCTAAAGTGGGCATTAACTTGTCCTAGATATATGGCATGTGTCAAGGTTAATACGGATGAATCTTAGGTGGGTATAAGCCTGAAAATAAGTTAAACGTAAATGAAATAAAACCTTGGGTTAAAACTTAGGCTCTAATATTGTCGACTATTTTGCCAAGTTCTTGTCATTAAACTTCTAAGGGTGTATACACCTCAAAACCGCTCCTCATTACGACTCTTGCTTTACCACACATATATATCACACACACACACACACACACACACACACACACACACACACACACACACACACACACAGACTGGGAAATCATTTTCCAACACACACACTATTCTTATAATATAGGTTTGTATAATAACTTTTCGTGATAGAATATAGCATATATGAAAGAAAGAAAGAAAGAAAGAAATGTTTTATTAAACGACGCACTCAACACATTTTATTTACGGTTATAGAGGAAACCCGCTGTTGCCACTTCATGGGCTACTCTTATGTCGATTAACAACAAGGGATCTTTTATTTGCGCTTCCCACAGGCAGAATAGCACAAACCGACCCCAGTACCTACCAGCCTGTAAACCGATAGCCTAACCACGATGCCACCGAGGCCGGTTTCCGCTAATACGTCAAAGCATATATGCATGGCAACGATAACGTCATTGAATCATAACTGTATTTAATAACGACTATAAATGAGCGGTAAGCTGATCACGTGTTTAATTACCACGTGTTTGACATGTAATAGCTGCCGTTGGACGGATACGCTGCGATGTCATTAAACCGCATTTCCAGTTCTGTCATCCTGACAAGATTTTCTTTTCACCTTTATATTGATTTTTTCTTCTTCTTTTTTTATTGATTTGTTTTATTTTTTTATTTTTTTTTATTTTTGGTCACGTATACATTGAGTTTTTTCACGTTTACCTTGAATGTTTTCGGTAAACAAAATACAGTGGCTTGCTCAAGAGGGAGCAACGTAACTGGTGTCCATAGCATCGCAACACATTCATTTAACGTTTAGGTACAAAATCCTTTTCAATCTATTGCTTGCATTATTCCAAATGGTATATGACCGGGTCAAAGTTCGAAGTACACGTCATTTTAAACGACACGATGCAATAAGGCTACGATCTCTAGTCTCTGGCGTAGCCAGGGGGGATGAGTGAATAGCCCCACCAATCACACCTCTTGTTCTCCAACCATTTTTTTTATATTTTCCTCTTGCCCCATAACACGACTCACAGTGTGTTCGCTCCCCCACCCCCTTCCACTACAAATGTGGTTTGCCCCTAGTATAAAATCTTGGCTATGCCAATACTTCATTTGGTGACATATGTGAAAAGACCTATCACAAATCACTGGCGTAGACAAGAGTTTATATTGGGGACCAGGCCGTGTTGAAGGAACACCCACACTTGTCTTTCATGTGTGTTAAGAGTCAACAGGCAAATATAACATGTTATGCCTCCACCCACGACTAAACTAGTGCTTCATCTGGCCAGTAAATATTTGCAATTGAATTTCAATTAGTATCAATCTTCTAGTTTCATGGGCGGACCCAGGACATGTTTTAGGGGTGGGGGGCAAGAAAACGGATTGTCTCGTTAAAGGGGCATCTTAATATATGGAAGCGTCTGTGCATATATCACAGTGTACGAACGGAAGTGTACGCTAAGGCCCGATTTCTCGCTGATGGTTCAATCTCGATTCACAGTTTAAACTCGGTTTAAGAAAGGATCGACCGCTCATTTCATTTCTCATTGTGGATCAAATTTGAATCATTGAATCAAAATCCTTTTAAATCAAGTTTAATTTAAACGCCCAATATCGGGTGCTTAAGAGCTTGATACATACAAATATGGCGGACTCTGACGTTGACGATATGGAAATAATGCAAGAACATAGGCTTATAATCAACATACCGTGCATATTTAGATTACAGTTTCATCCATTTGATGTATACAGTGACGAAGAATTTGTGCAGCGGTTCTGTTTATCTAAATAAGGTGTGTGCATAACTTAGAAATTATGTTTCGTAATCAATTACAACGTGTAAACAGGGGCCATAACATTACACCCATGCATCAACTATTTCTTGCAACAGGATTGCTACTAATTAAAAAATGTAGCAGGTTTCCTCTCTATGACTGTGTAAAAAATTGCCATAAGTTTGATATTCAATAGCCGATAATTAATACATCAATGTGCTCTAGCGGTGTCATTAAACAAAACAATTTTCTGTTTAATATAGGTCACATTATTGATAACAGAAATAGATTCAAGGGGCGGAGGCGGGTGAGTTGAGGATTAAATTTAAAAAAAATAAATAAACTGGCTGAATTTAAAATATTATAGAAAACAAACTTATAAATTATTTTTATAACTAAAATATTCACGTACGGTATTCATTATTAAGCTGAGGGTCGTATATATTTTGAATAATTCTTTCAACAGCGTTATCTTCAGTAGTTGTGTTCTGTACAGCAGAGTCGCCTTCGGGGCAGAACGTTTCCTGCCTCACAATGTTATGGTGTTGTTGTTGTGTTTTGTTTTGTTTTTTTTGTTTGTTTTTTGTTTGGGTGTGGTTTTTTTAGGGGGGGGAGGGCTTGTTTTGATGTTTAGTTGTACGATTTCGTGTGCGTTCGTCTGCACTGAATTTAATGGTTATTGTCGTCCATGCATGTTCTTCTTCCCTGTTGCTTCTGTTATCTGTTGTTTGTTTGTTTTTTTGTTGTTGTTTTTTGTGTGTGTGTGTGTGTGGTTTTTTTATTATTATTATTATTATTATTATTATTATTATTTATTATTATTATTGTCCTCGACAATATCCCTGTGTTGACTAATAATATAAATAAATATTTCTCGTTCATATGAAGTATAATTTTTACTACGAGCTGTCATAACTGACAAAAACAAACAAAACATGAAAATGTGAAGGGGTGCCTGAAATGTCCACTTCGTGGAACAGCCCGGTTTAGCTGAGCGAGATAATTATTACCCACGTGAAATAGGACCTGAAATGAATCATGGTTTATTATGATCTCGGTTTAGTTGATCTTGACCGAAGGTTTACACCTAGCTGCTTTGAGCGGTCAACGAGAAATCAGATTTAACAGTACACATTTGATAAATCGCCAATGTTAGTTACATTTTACTAATTAATTTTGGGGTTTTTTTAGGTGTGTTTTTTTGGTGTGTGTGTGGGGTTTTGTTTTGTAGAAATATATTAATATGACTAGACGACGTATTTAGTTCATGAGCCGAGACACCAAATTTAACCAATTGGTACCATCCGAGGGCACACAATTTAACTGTACTTTTTTGATAGGTTTATGTATCTGAATCCCAAAACAGTTATCGTTTTGTTTTTGTCCTAGACAACATCCCTGTGTTCACTAATAATAGTATTTCTCGTTCATATGAGGTATAATTGTTACTACGGGCTATCATAACTGACAAAAACAAACAAAATATGAAAATGTGAAGGGGTGCCTGAAATGTCCACTTCGTGGAACAGCCTGGTTTAGCTGAGCGAGATAATTATTACCCACGTGAAATAGGATCTGAAATGAATCATGGTTTATTATGATCTCGGTTTAGTTAATCTTGACCGAAGGTTTAACCCTAGCTGCTTTGAACGACCAACGAGAAATTGACCCTAAATAACTGGTTGCGGTTATCTGTAGCGCTAGTTTAATTAATAAATATTATTATATGAGCTTTGAGGCCCGTCGGAGCATTTTATTAAAGTGTGACGGGCTAATGATCAGGGTCGTTGTTAAGCATGGCACGAGATGTGTAGGTGGTCCGGAGGCATGGTACCCAGGGGAAAGATTTAAAACTGGGTGGATTTAAACGTCTTTTCTTGGCACATGAATCGGAAAATTAGCCATTATTTTGCATAGTATTAAACCCAAATATGTGTTGTGTTTTTCCCTTTGCATCTTGATATCAAAATTACCCATTTTCAGACAGTAATTACTTCCTCTTTTGGAGCTTTATAACCCAATTTTCGTAACTCTTAGATCTCAATAACTAAATCTGAACTTTAGCGTTGACCGGGGCGGAAGAACGGGGAGGGGGAACCATAGAATCAACTTTGCTTTGTGTATAAGTTTGCCTATAATATATTTCATTGTAATTTGAAGTAGTAACTTTTCTTAAAGGGCATTATTCTAGGGACTGAACAGTCTAGGTAGGGCAGATATAGCCTATACAAAATGAGTGAATGAATGAATGAATGTTTAACTACATCCCAGCACGAAACATATATTGGCCACTGAGTGTTAAACCATGGCAAATGCAAAACCCAAATGATGATGATCAACATGAGTATAAATATTCAAGAGTTAAATAAAAGCACAGTGTAAAGAACTGTGCAAAAAATACACATATCACAGATAGATACAATTAAAATTTAGTATCACGTAGAAACTGTAATATAAGTTCTGAAAGGATTCCATCACATTTAATTGTCCAAATATATCTTTTTGAGTTTCTTTGAAATGCTTGCAGTCCACCAAAATGTGACACACTGTCAGAGTACACTGAGGTGGAGGATTTTTCTTCAAGATAAATTAATCACTCAAGTACGTATGACCGATGCGAGCCAGACACAAGACTATTTCATCCTTCCCGCACTGCCTATGGGAGGACTGCCACTGTCCCAAGACTGGCTTGATAGCATGAAGATTGTTCATAACCTCACCGTCTCAATCATATTTCCAAGTCGAAAAGATAACTTGGTTGATACTATGTTTAAAATCAGTATAAGGTACCCCAACCCTGGCATGAGGCAAATCCAAAGCAGACTTGGAAGCAGAATCTGCCGTTTCATTACCCCTGATGCCAACATGGCTGGGAACTAAACGAAATACAATATCTTTATTGGTAATATAATGACACACTTTTGTATCAGCATCCCAATTAAGGGATGGTTCAGCTTTATATGTCATAAAGCTTAGAAACACGAAAGTGAATCGGTAAACATAATACATTTTGATGCAATTGAATCCTTGATTTCTGCTAAGGCTTTAATGACTATCCAAACTGCAGCACTAAAGATCGATGCTGAGTCAGGCAATATCATGGAAATGATTGTATCTCAACGAAAAACTGTAGAACAAGCCATTTAATTTCCATCCCGTGAGTGATCCGTCTGTATAAACAGGTATGTAAGCACGGTAAAAAAACAAAACAAACAAACAGACAGACAAACACAAACAATGATACAAAGGGATACTTGTAAGCACTTGAACATTATAACTTTAAAGGGCACTATTCTAGGAACGGCTCGGTCTACGTAGGGCAGTTATATATATATTTTCTTTTAAATGCAAAAAGGTATTTGTAAATTATAACTTTTAACTGGAACTATTCTAGGAATGGTTCTGTCTAAGTAGGACAGTTACACAGTTACACATAACAAACAATACAAAGGTGTATTTGTAAATTATAGCTGTAAAGGGCACCATTCTAAAGACAGCTGTCTAGGTAGGGCATGTATACATACAAATTACAGAGCCTATTGTTCATTAGTCATTTCAAAGCAAAAACCATTACACTATGATTATGCAACTTTGATCACGCAAATTTAAGGCGCTTATTACTCGCGTTAAACAATGTGGTGAACCTCATTGAGACTCAGTAAAACAGAAACATATCTGCAAGCTTAACTTCATGCAGCTAATAATGCTTACGTGCAAAACAACTTTTATACAAACAAAAAGGGCACTTCTACATTTCAAGGGCATTTGAAACATTGTTGGGGGACGCGTCCCTCTGGACCCCTTTGAATCCGCCTCTGAGTTTCTATTTGGCTTGAAATATGTGCAGGATCCTACTAAAATTAGAAGAAGAAGAAATGTTTTATTTAACGACGCATTCAACACATTTTATTTACGGTTATATGGCGTCAGACATATGGTTAAGGACCACACAGATATTGAGAGAGGAAACCCGCTGTCGCCACTTAATGGGCTACTCTTTCCGATTAGCAGCAAGGGATCTTTTATATGCACTATCCCACAGACAGGATAGCACATACCACGGCCTTTGATATACCAGTCGTGGTGCACTGGCTGTGACGAGAAATAGCCCAATGGGCCCACCGACGGGGATCGATCCCAGAACGACCGTGCATCAGGCTGCCCGCTTTTTAAATCCAGATACCGACTCCAAACCCTGAGTGAGTGCTCCGCAAGGCTCAGTGGGTAGGTGTAAACCACTTGCACCGACCAGTGATCCATAGCTGGTCCAACAAAGGCCATGGTTTGTGCTATCCTGCCTGTGGGAAGCGCAAATAAAAGATCCCTTGCTGCCAATCGGAAAGAGTAGCCCATGAAGTGGCGACAGCGGGTTTCCTCACAAAATATGTGTGGTTCTAAACCATATGTCTGACGCCATATAACCGTAAATAAAATGTGTTGAGTGCGTCGTTAAATAAAACATTTCTTTCTTTCTTTCTTTAAATCATCGGTAGACTGGTCGCCCGAGGTGTTGTTAAACAAGTATTCCTTTCCTTTCTTGCTTCATACCAGTTGCTTAGAGTGAAGAGTGGGTGTTCAACGGATGAGGTCTTCCAGAATTGCTTGCATCGGGAAGGGGCAGAACATTGTATTTTGTGAAAGTAGTTATGTATAGAAATCACTTCCTTATTTGAACAATTCTGGATCAGCTATAGTCTGTTTTGTCTATTAGTGCACACGTAACAATATTATCAGAATGTGGGTCCACCGAGGTGGTTCGATTCTGCGATGAAAATATCTGAGGGGAGCGCCGACTGGGTAGATCCTGCCCACGGGTCAGTCCTAAATTAAAATAAAAGATCACCAGGCCAGGTTGTATCTCAATGGTAGGTGCCTATTTTGTAATAAAAAGTAGGTGCCCATTTTGTAATAAAAAGTAGGTGCCCATTTTGTAATAAAAAGTAGGTGCCAATTCTGTAACAAAATGCAAACATTTTTTTTTTAATTTATGATGTTAAATATTTACATTTTTTAGTAATGGCTGAAATACGTCGTATTATCACAAATAATTATAATTAGTATGATATACCCTTCCTGTGTGTTACTTAGGCATGGCGTCTTAAATAAAATAATACAACATATCTAGTCGCAAAATTATTCATAGCTCTGACAGGAAAACATAGGAATTCATTAGCTGACTTGTAAGTTTGAGACAATATAGTATAATAATAATCTAGTACGTGAAAATATACAGCCATGGATATATTGTAATAAATGTAATCCATGTACAAACAGCCAGTGGATGTGGTCAGCTACATAGACAGAATACTGTTGTTCTCATGATGGATGGTCTACATATCATCAAGTCGCTATTAAAAAACACTTGGTGACCCTTCTGAAAGAAATTGGCTAGATATTGACACAAATACTAGCTGAAGTTACTCGTTAAGAACATATGTAAAGCAGAACACAGAATGAAGACAGTTCATGCACATGACTTGACTTTCTGTGCACTATATAGACTGTACCGTGTTATCATTCTGCTTAAATGTGCTTTGAAGAGAAACAGAGCAGGGGAAAACAAAGTTTGAGTTCTGGCAATGTGTTGATATTAGACACTTTCATGAAATATCATTCTGTCATATGTGGATGATGTTTACACATGCAATGGTTTTTCTATGCACTAGCTCACTGCCACTATTCATAAGTCAGCTGTGGCTGGACACCCATAACACATGGGAACATTACATGAGAGGTTGATTTTTAAAAGAAGCTAGAAGTTAGCATTTTCAAAAAGGAAGGACAAATGTACAAGAGTAGTTGGTAGTTGTTGTTTAAACATGTTAAAATACTACTTTTTCTGTGTGAATCAGTCATTTCACTGTCACTGGATATGGCAAAGTAAGCTTCATGGAAAACAGTCCTTTTGCTACATTGAAAGGTTTTCCAAACAGTCGTGACTCCAGCAGATTGCAAGCGGAATTGTACTTCGATGGTGCAGCTATCGCCAACATAATAAATCCAGGTCTCCCAAACATATATGATGATTATGCATCTAGGCTAATATATTTTTTAAAGTGGAATTCGCAGGTTCTGTTTGAAACACCAGCCTTAAGTAAAAACAAAACATGAAATAAAGAGGAAATGGCAAATTAATATATTTTGGGGAATGTGAAAATTGTGCTTTGATGTCCACGTGTATATTTCTACAACCTGCTACATAACGTTACACAAGAATTTAGATTAGAACTCCAAACACACTATCCACCAGGATTAGATACAAACCTTTGTGGATATATTGCCTCTGTAACCAAAAGTCATATCCATGTATGTACCTCGATGCAAATTACATTTGCACTGATTTTGAACAATTTTAAATGCACTGGATGCTTGGTCTTTCTTGTACTTACATATATTTAGAGATACAGTAAAGGTATATACGACCAAGGAAGAGTAAAAGATAGTGTAAACAGACCCAGAAAGTTACGTTTACACAAAAAGGCAGAGAGAGAGCAATAGAAAATATTCCAACAACAAAGAATACACTAGTCTAACGAAATGTTCTTCGTGTGTGATGTCAATCAGACCTTGGCATGGAATAAAAATGGAAAGTGTTTTTGTATACAAGCACAGTAACACAACACTCTGCAAGTGTGGTAGGTGTGGTCAGGAATGTGAAATATGTTATTTGTAGGGTCTTATACAATCATTAACAGAGGCTTAGCTATAGAAAATGTAAAATAAGAATCATAAAATTTAATAATTGTAGTTGAATGCACCATAATGAACTAATTTTAAATGACATTTTCATTAGTAACAGTTAACCTCAAATTAATCGATCTCATATATAATGTTTGCATATTTACTTTTAACTCGAGAATAGCACAATTATAATCTGTTGAATTTCAGTGTATACTATGGTTCCTTCAAGAATTCATGATAAAATAAATAGAAAGTGGAAAATCTGCTTCAAGTATTAACCAAAACAGCAGTCAGTTTGTCAGTTCAATGAAGTATTGGTAAATAGAGTGTGAACAAAATGGGTACCAATCTGTTGGTCAAGCTCTTCAGATTTTCTGATAAAATTAATATTGTTTACTAGCAAAATAATTATTTATTGTATTGTTTCAGACAGTTAAAGGTAAAATCTTCACATTTTCCAAAAAAAAAAATAATAATAATAATTAGTTAGAAGCCGCCATTAACAACTTTCATAGAGCCTCATTATTAATTTATGTCACTTTTTCAGTTATCACCTAGAAATAACCCATATAGGTCATCTAATTTTTTATTTTTTATTTTTTTATTCTAGAGGTTCCTTCATGGAAATAGTTAAACATAAAATAACAATAAAATATTATATAATTATTTTGTCCATGCAAATAGGAAAATTGTCGTGGCGGCTATTTTGAAAATGGCTGTCATTGCCAACACAGATCGTATTAAGAATGTCATCAAGTTTCATGTTTTTATCAAAAGTGCACAATTCATTCACATAACCTCTAGACTAGTGTCAAAAAAAGGATAGATAATTTTAAATAAGTTTTAATAAATAGTCTAGCTTCCTTCAAAACGTGACGACAAAGTATTTGATTTCGGTACAAATATAAACGATGATATCAACTATTTTACGTCATTTAATATAAATATCTTCATCATTAAATACAAATGTCATATGCCACACCATATTATTCATTCGTTGTTGCTACTGTAATTGTACATAGGCTACTGCTTTTGAAGTATTTCCCATCGATAACAGTTTTTGATATACCAACCGTGGAGCATTGGACGTCTACTTAGGCAGAATTGAGCTTAGACTTTTCGAACATGATCGACCACCGATTTTAATGTAAATGCTGTGTTTAAGCGTATTTAAATTAGTAAATAGTAAAATATTCTTACGTTTTAAGCATTTATTGCATAATGGATATTGTGTTAATAAAAAATGGGCACCTATTGTTTATATTACAAAATGGACTTAATTTTATTACCTACGTTGATTACCGAACGGGTCATTTTTTGTTACAAAATGGGTACTTATTATACATTGTGTCGTTTATTACAAATTGGGCCTTATCAAGCGCTCGCGTCAGTATCTTAGTACCTGTCGTCCGCGGCGGGTCCGTCGTTTTACAGCTCCGTCTCGACCAACGCTATTTGGTGCTGCCTCGGAGCAACTTTCAAATGTTGTAATGGCTTTCTAAATATATAACACTCGTAAAATGTGTTGCTCAGTTCTTTATTTGTTGCAGAAAGTAAATGTGTGTTCGTGTTTACAATGCATGCAGAACGTACTTAATGTTTGGAAATTAACAGTGATCACAACCTGCTCATATAAATAGCACATTATCAAAAATTAACCACAAGTCATCGCGTATGATCATTAATGAATTGTATTGAGTACGAGACAATAGTCTTGAAAATCAATGTACATATCAGGAACCTATTTAACCCTGTCTTCCACAAACAAATATTCAAATCAATAATAGCCATTTTAAAATACGAAAAAGTTGTTGGACCTCGTTTCCTCTTGTTCTGTAATATGAGCATGCATTTATTGCTAAACAATGAAAGTTTTTTCAAGGTTTATTTCCTGTAAAGTTGAGGTAATTGTGTTTTAAGTGCATGGAAAGGTTTATAACATAAAACAGAAACAAAACGCAACTCAACAATAGGCATCAGGACTTGCATTTACATATATCCAACATCTAATAACTCTTCTCTGTATATTGGTGTTGTTAAAAGTTCCTGTTATGAACGTTTGAGTAGCAGTGTATGTTTTTGTTTTTGTTTTATTAACGATATCAGTAGAGGACATTATTTATTGGATGTCAAACCTGATAATTCTCACACGTAGTCATCAGAGGAAACCCGCTACATTTTGTTTCTAGTGCAGCAAGGGATATTTTATATATGCACTTTCCTACAGACAGGAAGGTACATAATATCGCCTTTAAGTCGAGCGCTTGAAATAATCAGTAATGCGCTCAAGTCGATCGACATTGACTTGTAGCTTGATAGTACTTTGATTTCAAATTACGAAAATTTAGATATGAAAATGCACGTTTTCGCGCGTAGATCACCATAATGGAAAGTGGGCCTTATATTGAGATCTCGACTTACTATATTGATGTTGAGGGTTGAACCTATTATCTTAAATTATATTGTCGAATGCTATACTTATCTCTGGTCTGTAGGTACCTTCAATGGCATATAGTCATGATAACATATCGAGAGCTTGATACTATAAGTTAAAATCTTGAGATAATATGCCATTATTTGAAAATAATAAGTGAGGCACTAGATAGACAAGTTTAGTTTAACATAATTATAGTTATACTGAGTCAAATTAAAAACTTCACAACCGTTTTATATTGGCTAATTAGCCAATATGACGGAAGAACGTGTTAAATAACGTAGTTTTATTGTATTACGTCCACAGAAAGAATAGGAATAAATGTTGAGTCACAAATCTGTTCGATGTGCCGACGGCATTCGTTAAAAGCACAAACAGTGAAAATGGTAATTCACAAGCAGGGTCGCCTGATGAAATCACAGGTTCAATAGCGTGTATGGCCTCCATGTGTACACACAACTGCAAGGTAACGCCTCCTCGTTGACTGTCTGGTGCATGAAAAGATTAACTTAAGGACACGGCGCCATTGTTCCACTAACGAGGCACCATGTTCCCGCAAACTCTGAAGAGGGTTGCTCAGAATGCGCAGGCGTCTTCCCAACACATCCCAGACGTGCTCAATGGGATTCAGGTCAGACGACCTTGAAGGCGAATCCATGACATTGATGCCCGCTTTCCTCAAGTCATCCGTTGCCATGATGGCCGTGTGGGGTCTGGCGTTGTCATGTTGAAATATTAGGCTTGGACCATGAGCTGCCATGAAGGGTACAGGTTCCTGGTACAGCACTTGGTCGCAGTATGCCGCAGCGTAGAGGTTTCCACAGATGACACGAAGTCGAGAACGGCCATTTGCACAGAAAACATCCCAAACCATTACACTTCCGCTTCCGAATCTGACAACTTCACTGACACAACACTGAGCATGGCGCTCACCACGCCTTCTCCAAACCATCTGCTCGCCATCTGCAAATCGCATTGTGAATCTTGATTCATCGCTAAACACATCGATAAAATTGGGTCAAAATGGTTGCACCAAATATGCGCCGCGCGTGGAGGTGAGCGATTCGCAGCCGATTTCGGATCGTTTGCGCGGACACCCAACATTTCAAAAGCTCATTGCCGGTTGCTGTAGCTGTCTGAGACTGTTGCGGGGGTGGCGTAATACAATATGACGGTCATCTGCCTGTGACGTCACACGTGGTCTATTCGATCGGGGGCGATCAGTCGTGGTATCCGTTTTTTGTACTCGGTGTCCGCAGATAATAAATTGCCCGTCGACTGCAACCCAATGCCCTTGCAACGTAAGCTACTGACGTTCCCGCGGTGCAACATGTCGATGGCACGTTTACGCTGCACATTTGTGAGGCGTGGCATCGAAAATGGTCGTAATAAATAACGTTTTAATGTGTTTTGTCGTTGTGTCAGGCTACTGTGAAGTAACGATGAAAACGCGTTTGCTATTGTAGTCACATGACCAGTGGCACGTGCAAAAACACTTCAATACATA
>JAECMU010022200.1:16168-29737 GCA_016106625.1 Dracogyra subfuscus
TGTATGTATATGTATGTATGTATGTATGTATGTATGTATGTATATAATCAAGGTATGTGATATTTTTCAGATCACATATTTTTAGAATTTGGTAAATTTGATAATCTAGATTACGACACAACGTTTATTGACAATTAATCAAGTGTATTACGGTAAATGATGCATGCATTCATAGTCATCATTAAAAAAAAACGTTTAAATACCAACTTTATACTGAAAGCTGTACAGCGTTCGAAAAAAAAAAACCATTAAGCACTAGTTTATTTTATCTATTAAGGATTCTAAAAATATTTTGCAATTTAAAAAAAATCGCGTCACATATTCTTACGTAATTAGTAAAGTTGCGTGTACAGTTTACAAAAACACGTTGTATTAAGCTTGAAATTATATGATAAAAAGATTATTATCATTATTTCGGTATCGTCAATACCATATATTAGCAATATTAATAATATTATTTTTATTCTTAATATATGATATTGACGATACGGAAAAACACTGGTAATTAAACACACACACACAAACACACACACACACTAATTCCTATATACGAATGGGAGAGTGTGTGTGTCAAGAGCAGTGACATGAAAATGTTTTGAAAACATTCGGAATTATGCCGAGGATATACGAACTGATTCGGGTGAATTACGATAACATTTTAATGTTGAACTTTCGTTTTAAGTCGGAAAAAAACCTTGATAGTATAGCTATAAAATCTATTTATTCTAATACACAAACCAGAGTTTATTACTGCACTCCCACTACCACCCTCGTTTTTTAATGTTGAAACAGGCCAACAAGTATAGTTCTTCCCACAGAGAACGCCTTTTTCATACTATGGCATTTACTACAAGTTACCGATCTCGGTGACGTCGTGGTTAGGCCATCGGTATAGAGGCTAGTAGGTACTGGGTTCGGATCCCAGTCGAGGCATGGGATTTTTAATCCAGATATCGACTCCAAATCCTGAGTGAGTGACCCGCAAGGCTCAGTGGGTAGGTGTAAATCACTTGCACCGACCAGTGATCTATAATTGGTTCAACAAAGGCCATGATTTGTGCTATCCTGTCTGTGGGAAGCGCAAATAAAAGATCCCTTGTTGCTATTCGGAAAGAGTAGCCCATGAAGTGGCAACAGCGGGTTTCCTCTCAAAATCTGTGTGGTTCTTAACCATATGTCTGACGCCATATAACCGTAAATAAAATGTGTTGAGTGCGTCGTTAAATAAAGCATTTCTTTCTATTCTTTACTACAAGTTGTTCATTTTTGAGCTGATTCTTTTCTAAATTGCACACAAAAATAGTTTGTGGTTTTTTTTCTTGTTATTGCCAAACCATTTTTTTTTTCTTCAAACCAAACGGCAATTATTTACAACAAAACTTTTTTTTTTTAATTTAACAAAAATAATGATGATAAATCGATTTGAAATGTACGCATATCTGCAATTTCTCAAACAGCAAAACAAATCAGTTTATTCATTTATTCATAAATACTTAAACAATACGTTAAATTCAGTGGCGTAAAAAGATGAAAAAAGGTGGGGACATACGCATGCATATATATATATATGTATGTATATACATATACATATACATATACATATACATATACATATATATATATAGATCATATACATATACATATATATATATATATATACATATATATATATATATATATATATATATATATAGAGAGAGAGAGAGAGAGAGAGAGAGAGAGAGAGAGAGAGAGAGAGAGAGAGAGAGAGAGAGAGAGAGAGATGTATGTATGTATGTATATATGTATTAATGTGTCATTCTAAGTAGTTATAACGTTAAATTAAAAACCATTTTTGTAACAAAAAATAAAAGAAGGAATACACCAGTAAAATTATATTACACCCATAACGGCTTCTTTGAAAATTGGGTTCCAAGCGTTACTTTTTCCTATTTTCTTCTCTTTTTTTCTTCTTTTTTGTCAGGTGTTTGGTCTAGCTTTACGTAGCGTTACGTAATATTTGAAACACTTCTTAGGCTGTATCCAGTTTTCTTCTTGGATTTAGATTTTCAGTTGTTAACGTATAATTTATATAAATGTTTTGTTTAACGACACCACTAGAGCACATTAAATTATTAATTATTGGCTACTGGATGTCAAACATTTGGTAAATCTGGCATATAGTCTTACTGAGGAAACCCGCTAAATTTTTCCAATAGTAGCGAGGGATCTTTTGTATACATTACCCACAGATGGGAAAACACATACCACGCCTTTTGATATACCAGTCGTGGTGCACTCGCTGAAACGAGAAACAGCTCAGTAGACCCATGGATGGGGATCGATTTCAGAGCGACCACGCATTAAGCGAGTGCTTTAAATACCACTGGTCTACAATATTCATAATCAAGAAGAATATATATATAATACTTTGTATTCAGGTACTAATGTAGCCTAATCACTGTTAACTAGCCAAAAGAAGAGAAAAGAATGTTCTGTGGAACACAAGTATCCTTTGTGGGGCCTCTTTGTCGGCGGTTCGGACCCTTGTATATTATCCATTTTGGCAAGTATACCAAGTCAGCTGTATCGAAATGACATTTAGAGGGAATCTCTTTGATGGTGTCACCGATAAATACCCCCATCTTTTCTATCTCTACTTAATAAGAGTTCCTAGATTTGCTTACGATAAACATCGTAAATAATGACAGACTAAGAGAACTTTACGATACCTTAGAAAATCTGTCGTATCTTAATACAATATGTCGTAGCTAAGATGGCTTCGGAAATATTGGCCCTGACCTGACCGAACTTGTAAATGGTGAATAAACTCGTTAATAAAATCCATGAAAGGGGGGTTTATAAATAGATTTAGATAAGTGAAGTTATGGCGTTAAATTAAAAACCGTATATTGCAAAACAACAAATAAAAGAAGGTATGTAATAAATACGGAACTTCACATACATGTACGTTGTTTTCGCTTCCTATATACTGCATTCGTTTATTTGTGCAAGAACATACCACTACGCGATCTCTTGGTATATATATTCTTGTGCAAAACAAACTCCTGTAATAAATAGGGATGCTGAAGTTGGTTCGATATTCAACGCTCAACATTCAGTATTCAGTATTGCTCTGACAGAACAACATTCAACATTCAATATTTTTCTTAATTATGTGACATCCATTAAAATTTACGATACATTTAAGTGTATGTCTTATGATCGATTCTATGGTAAATCTAGTGTGGCTTAGTGATATAAGATAGTATATGGTGTGGATCGGAAATAAAGCACAGAGCTAACCATCGCCGAAATCTACAAAACACAATGATTATATAGCAAAATAATCAACACATCTGAAACTAAACATAGAATGATTGTGATATGATAAACAGGCTGTTCACTAGTGCACATTCCACCGATATATAACAAATACAAGGCGGTTCAGGGGGCAAATGACACGGTAATGCCCGTCAAAATATGTGGTACACAGTATACCTACACGACACTCGTTCACAGGCACACAATTCCGAAACTAAACATAGAACGTTTATAAACGTCTACAGATCCATCATCTGGTGCATGTTGTATGGAAATGTAAAGAACCTAGGTTAGCTCAAGGCTCTATCTGAATGTGACGGCTCGTTAAAGGTCGACATTCGAATTGCAGCTCAATATTCACTTTAGACCTTCAGTTCTGAAACTAAACGTAGAATGTTTATTATATGACAGAAATATGTTCAGTGGTGCACGGTCAACTCATAAATAACAAACACGTAGTGGCTTAGGGCCAACCTCCAAGGTAAGACCCCGTCAGTATAACTACACCACAGTCGTTTACAGGTATACAGTTCTGGAATTAAACATAGACATTTTATGAAATTCTACAGATCCATCCTCTAGTGCTTGGTCTTAGCAAAACGCTTAGGCTTTAAATAATGGAACAGAACAATAGTGTCTATGTTTGTAAGTGAATGACAGATACTGAAATAAACAATATAGATCGTTTCTGTCTCACAAGTTGACTATTGCTGTTACTGGTTTAGATATATTAACGTTGTTCAACTACATCAAGATCAAAAATATATTTTGCATGGTGTTTTTAAAACAAATATTTAAAATTTAATAACTGAAACATTTCACTACATTGTAAAAACTATGGTTGTAAAGAATGCAAAGTTCACATAGGAAGTAAAAGTAAGAAAATAATTACATTACACTACGTGAGTATATTCACAAGGTTTAACAAAGTTCATTGTTCAACAAAATCGATTAATTATTAATGTGACGCCTGACATGATGACGACAACTGGATGCAGACAGAATCCTTTGAATCGTCAAATCCACGTTAGGCCGGCCTAATACACACTGGCATTTGAACTTGGTACGTTAAGTAGTCAGTCCTTGATCCAGACCAAACATTTATACCATCTGAGAGCACCAAACAAAATTGTTATAATTATTTTAGTACACCCTAAGACAAAATAAAAATGCATGTTGTACTTTTCAATATGGTAGCTTTACCTAAAGTAGTGTCGGAAATAGAATAAAACTGATTATCGTCAATTATTTATTTTATATTAAACTGACATGTAAATATTTTGTAAATATCTACTCTACCTAATTTAGCATTTACTTGTTTGGGCTCTCGTTGATGTACAAAGTGGTGTTTACTCTTGAAATTAAATGAAAGATGTCAGTAAACAGGTGATTTGTGCACTTAATTGGAAGAGACTATAAACAAATTTCTATATGCTGTTGCAATATGTGAAGGACCATCTCTGATGACGGTTTACCTCAATCGCTGTCAAAAAATAAATATTTGTAACTTAATTTTTGAGCAAAACTGTCAAGAATCAATCTGAGTGTGTGGTCTATTATACCAGCATTGATGGTGCTATGTATTAAAGGAGCTATCTCCAAGTTGCATAATGACAGCTATTGCAAATAAAAAAAGAAAATTAAATTTAGTTTTGAAATATAAAGACTACACCTTCAGCTACATGCCCCTAAATGATTCTAACAAAATAGTTGTATCTACTAGTAGTACATTTTATTGGAGAATCTTTATCACAAACAGATGCTCACATTTAACTATGATATAGCACCTTCAAGTGATTGCAAGATTGTGTAAATCTCTAATGTACTTAGTTGATGTAAAATGCGATAAATTACGATTTCCTTGTTATAAATTACGATTTGCTTATATATTGGATTACAGTGATGTCGCGTTGCCTTAATTAGCTGGGGATGGTTCAGAATTAATTCCTGGTGAATGCAGACAAGTGCATTTCAGTTTGCGTGATTAAAACTATCTATATTTCGATAAAAAGATTAATATAGAGAAACGTTATTAAAAGTTTAGAAAAATACTAAAACTCTTTTTTTTTACCTTAAGCTACTCTATAGAAATGCTGTTTTGGAATTCAGATACATAAACCTATCAAAAAAGTACAGTTAAATTGTATGCCCTCGGATGGTACCAATTGGTTAAATTTGGTGTCTCGGATCATGAACTAAATACGTCGTCTAGTCTTATTAATATATTTCTACAAAACAAAACCCCACACACACACCAAAAAAAACCACCAAAAAAAACCCCCACAAAAACACAAAACAAATTAATTAATAAAATGTAACTAACATTGGCGATTTATCAAATGTGTACTCTTAAATCTGATTTCTCGTTGACTGCTCAAAGCAGCTAGGTGTAAACCTTCGGTCAAGATCAACTAAACTGAGATCATAATAAATCATGATTCATTTCAGATCCTATTTCTCGTATGAAATCATGATCTCGCTCAGCTGAACCAGGCTGTTCCACGAAGTGGACATTTCAGGCACCCCTTCACATTTTCATGTTTTGTTTGTTTTTGTCAGTTATAACAGCCCGTAGTAACAATTATACCTCATATGAACGAGAAATACTATTATTAGTGAACATAGGGACAAAACGATGACTGAAGCAACATAAAAAGAAAGTGCATGGACGACAATAACCACTAAATTCAATGAAGACGAACGCACACGAAATCGTACAACTAAACAGTTAAAAGGATGCTTCAAAAACATCACAACAAAGGGAAGAAAAACACCATTGTAAGGCAGGAAACGTTCCGTACCGGGAGTGGCTCTGCTGTACGGAATCCAACTACTGAAAATAACGTGGTTGAAGGAATCATCCAAAATGCATACGACCCTCTGCCTAATAATGTTGATGATGATGCAATACTAAATGAAAATGGTACGTGTGTATTTTATTATAAAAATAATTCATAACTTTGTTTTCTATAATATTTTATATTCATTTAAAACAATTTCAGGCCATATAAATTTGTCTAAAAAAAAAATGATTTCTCATAATCATAGGACGAGCAGACATATATGATGTTTATTTGTTTTACTTCTGTATTGTATACAAACTGATAATTATAATATGCAAGCAAAACACATTTTGGGCGAACGGGGGTTTAATCCCCAATTCGCCTACCCTCGCTTCTTGAATGTATTTGTGTTATCAGTAACGTTACCTATATTAAACAGAAATTTGTTTTTGTTTAATGACACCACTAGAGCACATTGATGTATTAGTCATCGGCTATTGAATGTCAAACTTATGGCAATTTTTGACACAGTCATAGACAGAAAACCTGCTACATTTTTTCAATTAGTAGCAAGGCATCTTGTATATTTACTATACCACATACATGATAGCACATATTACAGCCTTTAATATACCAGTTGTGGTACACTGGCTATGACGAGAAATAGCCCAGTGGGTCCACCGACGGTGATAGATCCTATATCGACCACGCGTCAAGCGAGCGCTTTACCATTGGGCTACGTCCCGCCCCTATATTAAACAAAACCGTACCACGGTGTTTATTAAATTGCTTGAATTACATTTTTAATATGACAAATTTCAAAAATAAAATATAGTGTTTATATCATAAGGATACAATAATAATTTTATGTTACAGACATCCCATCTGATGTTCAAATCACAATGGAAAAGTCGCAGTCGTCCTACTGGGGTAACTGAAAATGTTGCAGTTAGTGCATCTGGTATGTAAACAAGAACTGTTGATCAACTACTGCCGGCACCTGCTACTGCATCAAGTGTCTTATAAGAAATCACTTATAACTGCAAAACGAAAGCAAGCAACTTGTGAAGATATGGATACAATTTTACAAATCAGAACATCGTGTAAAAAATGAAAAATTACAAAAGAGAACTTGAAATTATGGAAACTTAACATAATTTGAAAATGGAATTACTATTGAAAATAGAAAATTAAAAAATAAAATATAAAAAACCTGCTGATATACTGTAACAGTTAATACAATTATCTTCTACAATAGCACGTGTTCTTGTTTGTCCACGAATGGTTGCACGTCTGTTTACAGCTTGATCCAGAGGTGGCAGATTGTCGTAACGGTTGTCATTGTCATTATTCATAACAATTATACGATACAGTTTCAAACGTATTCCAAAATGTAAACAAGGAAATCTCCTTGTCCAAACTCCAAATAAGCGTTCTGTACAAAAACGTGCACTTTTATGAGAAAACCTGAACCTTCTCTCAGCAGGTGTCTGTGGATCAGCAAATGGTGTCATCAGGTAGTATCTACATGCATAACCGCCATCACCCAACAATATTCACAAGATAGTTTCATCTTCAAATTTGGTACGTAGTCTACTGTTGTCAAATATGCGACTGTCGTGTGTTCTACCAGGCCAACGAATAACCATGTTTGTGATGTTCAGGTTAACATTTGGAATGTGTGTACAGTCAATAGCACCCACGTCTATCCACTGTAGGTGAAACATTTTTGTTTCGTAACATCAATCTCGTCTCCAGATGGGAATTTTATGTATTTTCTGTGTTATGCAACAATGACTAAAATGGTGCGCCAGATAGCATGGTTTGCACTTGCTATACTCATAGAAGTTAGACCCGCACATACTGTTTGAAACGATCCTGTTACAAGAAACCTTGACGTGAACAATAGTTGTTGCATGGGTGTAATGTCATGGCCCCTGTTTACACGTTGTAATTGATTATGAAACATAATTTCCAAGTTATGCACACCTTCTTTAGAAAAACAGAACCGCTGCAGAAATTCTTCGTCACGGTATGTATCAAATGGGTTAAAGTGTAATCTAAAAACACGCAGTTTGTTGCATATACGCCTATTTTATAGCATAATTTCCATATCGTCAACGTCCGAGTCCGCCATATGTGTATGAATCAAACTCTGAAACGCCCGATATTGGGCGTTTACCTTGAACTTGGTTTAAAAGGATTTTGATCAAAGATTCAAATTGGATCCGCAACGAGAAATGAAATGAGTGGTTGATCCCTTTCTTAAATCGAGTTTAAATTGTGAATCGACGTTAAACAACCAACGAGAAATCGGGCCTTAAAGGCAACACACCACCATGTGTCGTGCCGTTGGTTTTAAGTTGAGTGTTATATGTAGTACTAGCCATAGTATTCTGACAGTAAGAGAGTTGAACACTTCTTTCAATAATGTTCCAGTTAAGTATGTATTTGCTAACGGGTTTCTTCGTGTAGTGTGTTATTAGTGATTAATATGTGAATTTTCTTTTATCAGGGAGCTAGAAAATGATCGATGTAAAGCCAGGTGTTTAACCTCAAACATAGTATTGGTATTGTATTAGAGTGGGAACCTTTGACTATGTTTGATAGGCAGAGTTTGCGCAATATGGATATAGATTGGTATCGGACGATTAGATAGCATAATAACGATCCAAATGTCTGTCTAGCTCTCTTACCGTTAGATTACTCGGGCTGATGTAATACTAACTGATAACAATTGTGTATGTCTTGCCACTTGCATAACAGTAATACAAGGTGGTGATCTAGCATAAGGGTGGCTAACTAAAACATCTCATGATCAATGGCCACTTTGAAAAATTGATCCATCTAAGTGAGATTAACTTGGAACAAATTGTGTCCCAAGTTGTCATTTTGATAACAACAACAGTGATATTTGTCATGATCAGATAGTATATCTGTTGTAGACACAGTGTATGTCGCAGTTCTGCTGCCATCGAATCACATGCAGGTATCAACAAAGTCAGGTAACAGATATTACAAAAGGGACATAATGCGTGTACCCATTATCAATAAGTGAGCTACATTTGCCAAGACCTATTCCAAATTATGCATTTGGGTACACTCCACAAATTGACAGGGGTCTCAAATCGGTATCATCAGGATGTTGGACAAAGACCCCAGATGGAATACAACTTAGCTAAAACTACCTTCATTCTGAGTACACACACTTACATGCAGCTAGTGTCATGTTGATACTTAATTAGGTCAGTCACATGCAAGTAAAACATTGTGCATAGTTTCACACTGAATAACAAATGTTTAGTTTTAGAAACCATAATATTATATGGGCCAGAGGCCAATGTTTCACGATTTGGTACCACCGTCAGCTCGCCCTATCAACGTTATTAATTAATACAGTAGTTTCAATATTAATATAAATTAATTTACATATTCCCGACACTATAACATTATCTTTGCCTAAGTTTGAAATCTTTAATGCTTGGAGTATTCTTTATAATAACAGTTGTTCGAATTATTTTGATGAAGTGTTTTTAGTCCATGGGCCAGACCAGAATTTGGTACCACCCAGAGGGACAAAGGTTCATGTTTTTTTGGTAGGTCTATGCATGTAGATAATAAAATGAGGTGATAGCCGTCCGTATCGAGTAGCTTTCTGTCATTTTCACCCTGAAAACTGAATAGTGTGCGAAAACAATTCCGAAGCAAATTTTGGGAGATGGGGAAACTTAATTTGGAATAACTTTCCTCAGAATCATCCTATCATAATAATTTACCACTCACAGTGTGTGTTTTGGAGCTGTCTAACGATTACATATCATAATATGCAAATGAATCACAAAAGTAGGTTATCAGCGGTCAAAAGGTCACCGATTTTGAGTCAAGCTCAAAATTTGCGGATTTCATTTATTAGCAAATTTGCCAAAATCAGGCCTGGGAATGGCTGGAAACTGTGTCAGAAGGAACCTCGAACCATTTAAAGGTACCCATGTTCATATTGAAAGGAAAACAAACGAGATAAGGTCAGTCTTTGCAGAAATTGATACTTTTATGATATATAAAATTTACCATCAACATTAATTAACACAACGCCCTATTAGAACAAATAAACACTCAAAATCTTTATTATGAAGTGCTCTTGTCATCTGATGTCTTTTAAAGAAAATTATTATTGGCATGTATAAAAGTAGGTTATATTCAATTTTTAGATTTGATGGTACCAACCAAGCTCATTCTGAAAAATATGGATGGAAACGGCAATGAGAAAATCATAATAAACACCTGTGGTTGTGTCTGGAACCCTAATTCAGTTTTTGTTTTCAGATTGAACAGGTACAGGCTAACAGAAATCTTGAAATTCCATCAACATTTCATTGAACTGATCTTTAAAAAAAAGTATTACTCCCCATTCAAACTATTGTCAATAGATAACACTAGCTGTCTATTTTACTTTCACCAAATGGAGGTAGAATGTAATCCATTGCATTTAGTTCAATTTCTAAGTATCTTTGCAGCTTTGACAACATGTACTTGGTAAGTTTGAAGCCCTGTAATACATTATTCATAAACTGTGATCTGCAGTAATAAAATGTATCTTATCTTATTGTATCGTATACAGCTAGTGCTACATGCACTTAGACTATTATAACAATACTGCAGTATTTGTGGGTCACAGGTTTGGTACTGCATATAGGAATGCAGGACTGGCTTTATCAAAAGACCGCCCACACCCCTGGTCATCTATTGGGATATGTACCAAACTCAGTCTTAGAAATAATTGGAAACTATGTCTGAAGGAATTTCCAGCATGTTGAGACGTCTAGAAAAAAATATTGAAACGGAAACAAACGAGCCACGGTCATGTTTTTGCAGAAATTGATACTTTTATGATATATCAAATTTACCATTAACATTAAGTAACACAACAAACACCCTGTTAGAACAAATAAATACTCAACACGTTTATTATGAAGTGCTCTTTGCATCTGATGTCTTTTTAAGAACATTATTATTGGCATGTATAAAAGTAGGTCATCAGAGGTCAAAAGGTCACCATTCAGTTTTCTATGATTTGATGGTACCAACCAAGCTCATCCTGAACAATAAGGATGGAAACGACAATGATAAAGTCATAATAAACACAATTGGTTGTGTCGAAGCACCCTAATTCAGCTTTTGTTTTCAGATTGAACAGGTACAGGTTAGTAGAAATCTTAAAATTCCTTCAATGTTTTATGATCTTTACAAAATTATTACTCCCAATTCAAACTATTGTCAATAGATGGCACTAGCTTTCTGTTTCACTTTCACCAAATGGAGGTAGAATATAATCCTTTGCATTTAGTTCAGTTTCTAAGTATCTTTACAGCCTTGGCCATATATACTTGGTAAGTTTGCAACCCTATAATACATAGGTCATATATACATTATTCATAAGCTGTGATCGGCAGTAATAAAATGTATCTTATTTTATTTTATCGTATACGTCTAGTGTTATATCCACTTAGACTATTGTAACAACACTGCAGTATTTGAGGGTCACATGTTTGGTACTGCATATAGGAATGCAGGACTGTTGTTATCAAAAGATCATCCCCAACCCTCTGGAGTAGATGTAATTTATTCATTTTGTCCGCTGGCGAATACCAGGTTGAGCAATAGTAGGTGCATTCTAAGATGATTAAATGGTTTTCATTGTTGTTCCATTCTGGCAGGTCACTGGTCTTATTATAAAAACTTACGGTGAAGAGCTGGAGTGTGGATCATGTGCATATACTTTGGTGTAAGGCAAAGACACGGTCCTTTTACCTTGTTTACAAAGAAAGTATTATATCCTGTTAAACTATGGAAAAAAGCAGGGACAAGTACGTATCTTTTCCCAGGACGTCATATATACCATTGATTTGATGATATGTAAAGAATGTACCTGTACCACAGGCAAACCATATTCTCACATTTGTTTTACCCAAGGTAAACAAATGATGGAACTTGAAGGTTGGGACGAGATATATATTTGTGTTAACAGTGCGCACATGATGGCTGAAACTAGGTTCAAACTACCCCGGGGGTAATCTGAACCTAGGTTCAAACAAGCCCCGGTAATCTGAAACTAGGTTCAAATTAGCGGGGAGTAACTTGAATACGGGAGGAATTTGAAACTGGGACACCGGGCCTGAAATTATGACAACACTTCTTGTGGTTCCAAGGTTTTATTGTACTGGAAGGAAAAACCTATAAAATATAATACAAATATTCTTTACAATCACACATACTAATTTACTTAATGACTTATTTAGACTTTATTTAGCCCGACTACTCAACCGTTCGAGAGCTAGACGGACATTTGTACGGGTATGACAGCTCTCTGTCGTGAGAGATACCTCTATAGCAAAAGGTTTAAACATGGTAGGCAAACAATTACGCCTCTTATAGACATCAATAATCCTAGGTTTGTCACTAAATAACTTTACATTGATCATTTTCGATAACAAATATTCAACATTACAAGAAGAAACTCGTCATCACCTACGTATTTAACTGGAACTTTATTCAAGAGGTGTGCTGTCGGGTTTCTTTCTCTGTGTGTATATATTCACATGTCCGTCTAGTTGTCGAACGGCACAGTACTCGGGCTAGACTTTATTAATATATAAATTACCTTGTAATGAACAGAAAACAGATATCCTAACTGTTACCCTAGCCATATTTAACTGAATCCTGTGTGCCCGAATACGCATGTAAACCAAATGTTTTTGTGGAATATTTTCGCAAACATTCCACATTAACACAATTATTTGTTATTACATTATTTGCACATGAATTGTTTTTATTATTGTTATCCATATAAGTACTGTAAACAGTATTAAAACATGGAATTTCACTATATGACCTTGAACTTAGTTTCTGTTTCACTCATACAGAATTACAATGTTTGCTGTTAAATGATAGTGTCCATTCTATAACTATGCAGATTCCACAGTTTATAATAGTATAATGATCTTTTGAGTCGTTTTGAACATAATATTATAATGGTCTTTTGAGTCGTTTTCAACACATTATAATGGCATGTTGTGTTATTTTCAACATAATATCATAATGGTATTTTTGGGTTGTTTTTAATATATTATAAATGGTCTTTTGGGTTGTTTTAACATAATATTATAATGGTCTTTTGAGTTGTTTTTAACATAATATTATAATGGTCTTTTGAATCGTTTTAATATTGTTTTTCAATGGTCGTTTACGTTACTTTGCCTTTTTGGTAATGAAACACGGAGCCCATAAATTGTGAAATAATGAGATGTAACAACAATCAAATAATTTCAGAAGAAAGGATATTCTTATGTAAAAGCACTAATGATATTCACTCTTCCAGGGGATCCGATTTTAATCAAAGTTTTTTATTTTTATTTTTTTTATTTATGAATTTTTATTGACATGATATCCGCACACAATGTATACAGTACATATGATAAAAAACAAA
>JAECMU010022202.1:1057-11480 GCA_016106625.1 Dracogyra subfuscus
AAAAAAAAAAAAAAAAAAAAAAAAAAAAGTTTCTTCTAATAGTATATGTATAAAATATTTCGATATGTAAAATCAAAATTAAAAGTTTCAAATTCAAAGTATTATATGAATAAAAATGTATCCGATCTCCCATCGATCAACTATTTCAGAAGGTGCTTAGCGACCGGTTGGTAGAACAAACTCATTGATGCCTACGGAATTATCATGGGCGAAATCCATATGGAGTTACAACTAGCATTGCGATGACCAGACATGCACTGAATATAGAGATACTCATATTCTAAGCAGGACGGTTATGTGGACAGTAGTCGAACACACTTTGCAATCGTTGCAGATTTCACTTTTGTCATGGTTATACGTCTCAACGCCTAACAGTCGCAATAGTCATACATGTCAACACCTAAAAGTCGCAATAGTCATATGTCTCGACACTTAACAGTCGCAACAACACCTAACAGTCGCAATAGCCATACGTGTCAACACCTAACAAACGCAATTGTCATGTATGTCTACACCTAAGAGTCGTAATAGTCATATGTCTCGACACTTAACAGTCGCAATAGTCATGTATGTCTGCACCTAACAGTCGTAATAGTCATGTATGGCTACACCTAACAGTCGCAATAGTCATGTATGTCTACACCTAAGACTTGCAATAGCTATACGTCGCAGCGCCTAACAGTCGCAAATGTCATGTATGTCTACACCTAGTCGCAATAGTCATACGTGTTAACACCTAACAGTCGCAAGTGTCATGTATGTCTACACCTAAGAGTCGTAATAGCCATACGTGTTAACACCTAACAGTCGCAATAGATGGATGGACGTATACGGATGGATGAACGAACCAACTAAAGAGCGAATCAACGAACGGAATGCACCATTGATCTGGATGATGGAATTAGTGGATATATGGATCATTTCCAGGATCGATTCGCGGGTATTGTTATCATCTATATCATCATTATTATCATTGTTATTATTATTCGTATTATTCGTATTATTATTATTACATCTGAGGAATAAATAAATTGCAAACTTTATATCAGTCATAAAAAATACGTTCGTGACAGGGCGTTGATAATAACTGCCAATACGTTTTCTATAATGTGTGTCATGTCATGTCATAGGGTTTAACGTGCACATTCAGAACAAGCTGTTGTAGCGCACGCTTGTCGTGGGCGCAAGAGCTTGCGAAGCAAGCTCTTTCGTCCAAGACCGAAAGTTGGGGGGGTGGGGGGGTAGGAGGGACCGCCTGCACTGGCAGATGCAATGGAGCATCAGCAGTCCGAACAAGATCGGTAGCAGGCGGGGTTGGTGCTGGTGGGGCTATGGAATTTTGAATGGAGCATTAATTATGCCAAAAGAGAAAAGGTGCGTATTTCAGTATGAAGGAATTTTGGCGCATTTTTTTAACGGTCGGCCGAAAGAAAAAAAGATACAGAGCTAATATAGTTTTGGAGTTTATTAGATCGAGAGTAGCTCGTTAATTAGATCTTATAATGTATGACTAACACGCATTCTTCATCTTACACACGTCCAGAGCCTAAATTCTACGATAACTCTTTTTAACTCACCCATAAACACGTGCACCAACTTTTTGCGGTAAAAATTAAAGGCGTGGATCGGCGAGTCTTTTGCATTGCACTTAGAATCCTTGTAACGGACGTGAACGGTTACTCCTGGTAACAGATTCCATTCTCGCACGTGCTGCAGCGCCACCTCGATGGAAGGCCGCACGTGCTGGATGGAAAAACGTCGTCGCACGTCTTTCGGGAGAATCGTGGCTATGTGCACCACTTGAGGTGAGGGATGAACACATTGCAGAAAGTAAAATATCACACACGCGTGAAAACATCCGAACAGCACATTCACCGAATACCACATACTTTATTTGTTGTTACGTCAGGACTGATTAAAGTGTCCACTGGTTGAGTCGCTTGGCATATTGACCAAATGCTATTTATAGAAGTCACACGCCAAGAAAGCAACGGGCGACCAAGTAGAAGGAGTATATTCTGTTATCATCCAGTAAAATATGTCACAGCTTCACATAAATCCAAGCAGTGGGGGTGGGGTTATTACTGGAGAGCAGTAACATGTAGCAGACCACGTCGCAGCACCACATCGATTCAACGCCGCATAACGTATTCCATAGATGGCAGTGTTTAACAAATATGACTTGAAGACTATGTCACAACATGAAACGTCATACCACAGGCACACTCCACCAAACGCCACGTGGTTATGGTCTCATAGCATGCACACAAATCAAAGTTGCGAATCCAATAGAATAGTTGACACATTCACAAAACCTGTACATTTGTGACAACACCAGGCGAACAGTTAGAGAAACTCCTCTTACGGTGTATTAACCAAACGTGATCGACAGGGCGATCGGCGGCGTCGGACAACCACTAGCGAACAACGTAACAATTGAAAAACATCACAATGTCCAACGAATCAATGCAAATGACGAGCAGAATTGTATAATAAAACATGGACGCCGTTGTTATCATCGTCAAAATCTATGGAAAGCGGACTGAGCAATAAACTGTGTTTGTTTTTCATAAGGGTCTATTAAAAGTGTGTGTAACATCTCGCCTAGCACAAGATAATCCGACCGACTATAAATTTTGCCAGATAACGAATTGAAATTGCACGTTTTATACGCAACACCCGGTAACGTTGAACTGCACAGCTCTCCCCAACACGCCTCGCCTTGTCATCCAGGTAGTGGCTAGTTTCCTCACAGTAAGCAAACAGGCTAGGCAATAAACGTTCCACACTGTAAATCATGGGATTCGTAGTGCCAGGTGTCGCCTTTGTCGACTCCGTCTTCTCGTAGAGTTTTTGTTTTGTTTTTTGTTTTTAGAGAAAGTACGCAGCCAAATCTATGGGAGATAAAGATTAGTTTAGAACTAGTTTAAAGGGACATTCCTGAGTTTGCTGCATTGTAAGATATTCCCGACTAATAAAATATTTCTACGAATAAACGTACATATTAAATATATTTTCTTGTTTAGAATATCAATGTCTGTATATTCAATGTGTTTCTGGTCGTGTTAATATTTGTTAGAAGCCCAAACTGGATTTCGTCTTCAAATAATTTCGTACGTACGAAAAATATCTTTTTTTTAGGAAATAAAATGAAAATTAATCTAGTACAAACATTAGAACGATCAGAAACACGTTTAATATAGAGCCAATACTATTCTAAACAAGAAAATATATTTAATATGTAAATTTATTAGTATAAATATTGTATTAGTCGATATCATCTTAAAATATTGCAGCAAACTCAGTAATGTCCCTTTAAAACAACTGTGTTGTCTCATTTTAACACGACGTATTAGTCACTTTTAACATAACGTATTAGTCACTTTTAACACGACGTATTAGTCACTTTTAACACGACGTATTAGTCACTTTTAACACGACGTATTAGTCACTTTTAACACGACGTATTAGTCACTTTTAACATAACGTATTAGTCACTTTTAACACGACGTATTAGTCACTTTTAACATAACGTATTAGTCACTTTTAACATAACGTATTAGTCACTTTTAACACGACGTATTAGTCGCCGTTAACACAACGTATTAGTCACTTTTAACATAACGTATTAGTCACTTTTAACATAACGTATTAGTCACTTTTAACATAACGTATTAGTCGCCTTTAACACAACGTATTAGTCGCCTTTAACACAACGTATTAGTCACTTTTAACATAACGTATTAGTCGCCTTTAACACAACGTATTAGTCGCCTTTAACACAACGTATTAGTCACTTTTAACATAACGTATTAGTCGCCGTTAACACAACGTATTAGTCACTTTTAACACAACGTATTAGTCACTTTTAACACAACGTATTAGTCACTTTTAACACAACGTATTAGTCGCTTTTAACATAACGTATTACTCGCCTTTAACACAACGTATTAGTCACTTTTAACATAACGTATTAGTCACTTTTAACATAACGTATTAGTCACTTTTAACACAACGTATTAGTCACTTTTAACACAACGTATTAGTCGCCTTTAACACAACGTATTAGTCACTTTTAACACAACGTATTAGTCGCCTTTAACACAACGTATTAGTCGCCTTTAACACAACGTATTAGTCACTTTTAACACAACGTATTAGTCACTTTTAACACAACGTATTAGTCACTTTTAACACAACGTATTAGTCGCCTTTAACACAACGTATTAGTCGCCTTTAACACAACGTATTAGTCGCCTTTAACACAACGTATTAGTCACTTTTAACACAACGTATTAGTCACTTTTAACACGACGTATTAGTCACTTTTAACATAACGTATTAGTCGCCTTTAACACAACGTATTAGTCACCTTTAACACAACGTATTAGTCACTTTTAACATAACGTATTAGTCACTTTTAACACGACGTATTAGTCACTTTTAACACAACGTATTAGTCACTTTTAACACAACGTATTAGTCGCCTTTAACACGACGTATTAGTCACTTTTAACATAACGTATTAGTCGCCTTTAACACAACGTATTAGTCACTTTTAACATAACGTATTAGTCACTTTTAACATAACGTATTAGTCACTTTTAACATAACGTATTAGTCGCCTTTAACACAACGTATTAGTCACTTTTAACATAACGTATTAGTCGTCTTTAACATAACGTATTAATCACCTTTAACACAACATATTTGTCGCTTTTAACATAATGTGTTAGTCACCTTTAACACAACGTATTAGTCGCCTTTAACACAACGTATTAGTCACTTTTAACATAACGTATTAGTCGCCTTTAACATAACGTATTAATCACCTTTAACACAACATATTTGTCGCTTTTAACATAATGTGTTAGTCACCTTTAACACAACGTATTAGTCGCCGTTAACACAACGTATTAGTCGCCTTTAATACAACGTATTAGTCGCCGTTAACACAACGTATTAGTCGTCTTTAACACAACGTATTAGTCGCCTTTAACACAACGAATTAGTCACTTTTAACATAACGTATTAGTCGCCTTTAACACAACGTATTAGTCACTTTTAACATAAAGTATTAGTCGTCTTTAACACAACGTATTAGTCACTTTTAACATAACGTATTAGTCGTCTTTAACATAACGTATTAATCACCTTTAACACAACATATTTGTCGCTTTTAACATAATGTGTTAGTCACCTTTAACACAACGTATTAGTCACTTTTAACATAACGTGTTAGTTGTCTTTAACACAACGTATTAGTCACTTTTAACATAACGTGTTAGTTGTCTTTAACACAACGTATTAGTCGCTGTTAACACAAAATATTAGTCGCCTTTAACACAACGTATTAGTCGCCGTTAACACAACGTATTAGTCGCCGTTAACACAACGTATTAGTCGTCTTTAACACAACGTATTAGTCACTTTTAATATAACGTATTAGTCGCCTTTAACACAATGTATTAGTCACTTTTAACATAACGTGTTAGTCGTCTTTAACACAACGTATTAGTCGCCGTTAACACAACGTATTAGTCGCCTTTAACACAACGTATTAGTCGCCGTTAACACAACGTATTAGTCGTCTTTAACACAACGTATTAGTCGCCTTTAACACAACGTATTAGTCGCCTTTAACACAACGTATTAGTCACTTTTAACATAGCGTATTAGTTGCCTTTAACACAACGTATTAGTCACTTTTAACATAACGTATTAGTCGCCTTTAACACAACATATTAGTCACTTTTAACATAACGTATTAGTCGCCTTTAACATAACGTATTAGTTGCCTTTAACACAACGTATTAGTCACTTTTAACATAACGTATTAGTTGCCTTTAACACAACGTATTAGTCACTTTTAACATAACGTATTGGTCGCCTTTAACACAACGTATTAGTCACTTTTAACATAACGTATTAGTCGCCTTTAACATAACGTATTAGTTGCCTTTAACACAACGTATTAGTCACTTTTAACATAACGTATTAGTCGCCTTTAACACAACTTATTAGTCGCATTTAACATAACGTATTAGTCGCCTTTCACACAAAGTATTAGTCGCATTTAACACAACATATTAGTCGCATTTAACATAACGTATTAGTCGCCTTTCACACAACGTATTAGTCGCCGAAAAATCATTAGTTTCGGATCATTTCACCAGTTTGCCATATTTATGTTCGGTATACCTTAATAAAGTTCTCACTTATGTTTCATAAGGTATTTGTAGATATTAGCGTTGGAATTTGATCAAATGTCTTGTTTTGTTTGTGTGCTAATATATCATTTCGAGTAACCTCTAGTCCTCCCCACATGTAAACAAAAGGGGAGAGCTAGAGGCAACTCGAGCTAGAATATCGTCATGCAAGGTGTACGGGTGTTTAGTTATTTCCTTTAAAAGAGTATTGTTCCTGGAAGCTAAATGTATGTATGTGAATGGCCATTTTACGAACAAATAAAAAGAAAGAAAAAATGTTTTATTTAATGACGCACACAACACATTTTATTTACGATTATATGGCGTCAGACATATGGTTAAGGACCACACAGAGTTTGAGAGGAAACCCGCTATCGCCACTTCATGGGCTACTCTTTCTGATTAACAGCAAGGGATCTTTTATTTGCGCTTCGCACAGACAGGATAGCACAAATCATGGCCTTTGTTGAACCAGTTATGGATCACTGGTCGGTGCAAGTGGTTTACACCTACCCATTGAGCCTTGCGGAGCACTCACTCAGGGTTTGGTGTCGATATCTGGATTAAAAATCCCATGCCTCGACTGGGATCCGAACCCAGTACCTACCAGCCTGTAGATCGATGGCTAACCACGACGCCACCGAGGCCGGTACGAACAAATAAATACCAGAGGTGATTTAGTGTGGCACGAAACACGGGATATACTGGATACGGTAACGTGTTTCTTCTTTCCATAACAACCCATTAACCTCTCTGGTGAGGGAATCTGGGGTTTTGTTTCTATTTTAGAAAACACCAAATCATGTGGGTCCCGGGAAAGGGTCTCGGGGTTTGCGACAAACACTATCAGTATTTCAGTTGCCTGCATTGCCTATATTGACTATATTGTTTTGTAGCAAGGGTTTTTGTCATAAAATGCCATCATATACATTTAGTTGCTCGATTGTTTTTACTGCAAGTTTGCAATACAATTCGCACGTTTTGGTGAAGTGATCCTGGACTATGGACGATTTCGATGAAATCAACTCTATGGATAATGTCACTTTTAGGCTTATTTTAATAATGTGCTTCACATTAGTGGGCTTTTTACTTACTTGCTTTCAGTCCTAATTTCGTAATTTAGTTCTGTCTTCAAAGACGCTTTTAGTACTCGTATTGACTTTTAGAATTTACTCAATTTGTCAGTTGCATATTTTCATAGTTTCTAAATCAAAGTTGTATTATCTAATTACGTTTAGCACTTAAAATAAGGAAAATCGGCGAACTGGTACTAAAGGTAGAACAATATAATAAAGAGCACAGTAAAATATTGCTTGATATTAAGTATATATTTTAACTGTAAAAATGTAAACGTGGCTTTGCAAATATGTACAGATGTTATCGTTTTCAAACATTATGTTTTACTCTGTACGGGACATTTTGATATTGTATCAGAAGCAAGTCCTAAATCAATAAGTTAAGAGTCTGTCTTCACTTACTTACACGTATCCAAGTGGGTCAGCAAAGTTAGTCACCATATGCTACATGTATTCTTGTACTCACTATGGTACTAGTTATCTAACGACAAAGAGTTATGTATTGTGCATGGATCGACTACTAAATAATACAAGAGTTCTGCGTTCACTGCTAAGATTTTGTTGTGATCTCCCGTTAACGTTTGAGACGAGATTTAGGTCAATACAGTCTAGGATGCTTGAGTCGTTAATGTTTGGGACGAGAGTTAGGTCAATTCAGTCTGAGATGCTTGAGTTGTTAACGTTTGAGACGAGATTTAGGTCAATGCAGCCCGAGATGATTAAGTCGTCAACGTTTGGGACAATATTTAGGTCAATTCAGTCTGAACTAATTGAGTCGTTAACGTTTGGGACGATATTTAGGTCAGTGCAGCCTGAGATGCTTGAGTCGTCAACTTTTGAGACGAGATTTAGGTCAATATAACCTGAGATGCTTGAGTCGTCAACGTTTAGGACGAGATTTAGGACAATGCAGCCCGAAATGCTTGAGTCGTTAACGTTTGGGACAATATTTAGGTCAATATAGCCTGAGATGCTCGAGTCGTTAAAATTTGGGACGAGATTTAGGTCAGAACAGCCTGTGATGCTTGAGTCTTCAACTTTTGAGACGAGATTTAGGTCAATATAACCTGAGATGCTCGAGTCGTTAAAATTTGGGACGAGATGTAGGTCAGTGTAGCCTGAGTCGTAGGATAGGACCTCTTCAACGGATAAATTGAGGTTTTCTCGTCCCAAATGGTGTCAGTCCAGTACCACATTGTTGTATGTGGTATTCTATCTGCAGAAACGTGTATATATATACGACCCCTTGCTTCTATTACTAATGGAGAAAGATGGCGAGTTTCCTCTGAAGACCTAGTGTCACAATTACCTGATATTTGACAGCCAATAGTCAATGATTAATTAATCAATGTGCTCTACTGGTGTCGTTGAAAATAAAACCAATGTTCACTGTTAAGGATTTGACGGGCACGTCCACTTAACGTAACGCCCTCGTCAGTTAATCTCATGAGTGCAGTAACATAATATGTTTCAAGCCCAATACCAATTCTGGTTCAGTTGACCTTGGCGTGTTACAATATCCGTCACTAGTCGGGATTATCCTCGCTGACCTTCACACGGGATATGTGTACCAGGATCAGAAGCCGGTCGACGTTAAGTCACCGACCTTAACGCTGATAGACATTTACCGATTATACAACGAACAACTATTTTTGGACGACACTCTTAAAATGTAACCAGTACTTACCCGTTGAAACTGGACGTTGGAATAACATACTTATCGAATATCTATTTATAGAATTTGTACACTGTGTATTATCCATTATCTTCTTAATTACCTTCTTTTTTTTTAATTCAAGAGTCATGTTTCTACGCCCATATCATTATACGCGACCAAGTACTTATAAAGTTAGAGAAATAATGAAGTATAAACGAATTGGTAACCTAAAAATTAGCATGTTTCATACATATAATAAGTAATGAATTCAAACGCACTTGACTTCAAACGCCATCAAAACCACCCAAAAAAAAGGAAAAAAAGGTTTTTTAATTAAAGGGACATTCCTGAGTTTGCTGCATTGTAAGATGTTTCTGACTAATAACATGTTTTTACGATTAAACTTACATATTAAATATATTTTCGTGTTTCGAATTTCAGTCTCTGTATATTCTATGTGTTTCTGGTTGTCTTAATATTTGTAAGAAGCCCAAACTGGATTTTGTTTCCAAATAATTTCGTACGTTGAAAATTAACCTAGTATAAATATTAAAACAATCAGAAACACGTTTTATATACATCCACTAATATTCTAAACAAGAAAATATATTTAATATGTATAATATTTTATTAGTCGATAACATCTTAAAATATTGCAGCAAACTCAGGAATTTCCCTTTAATAAAATAGTACCATTATATTTTGCACTATGTATATATACGTTTAACAGTATATTGGCTTACAAGTACTTCGGGCGGGCAGCATAGCCCTGTGGTACAGTGCCCGCCTGATGCGCGGTCGGTCTAGGATCGATCCCCGTCAGCTAACCACTGAGTATTTTTCTCGACATAACCATATGTCCGACGCCGATATAACCGTACTTATAATGTGTTGAGTGCGTCGTTAAAAAAAAAAAATAAAAAAATAAAAAAAATACAAGTACTTCGATACCCGTATATTAAATTACTGTATTAATACATAGTATATTAATATATGCGATTGTATGTGTTTGTGCATGTATTGTAATTAATATATTTACTGTCAACCATCTTGTCACGTGTATATATAGCCCGGGTGTTAATAGTCTCGCCTTGTCTTGTCTTGTCTTGTCTTGTCTTGTCACACGGTACTGGGTCCTAACCAAAGTTAGTATTAACAGCTCCACTACAACGACGACGCTCTCACTGTCAACTAGAAACCAGTCCCTAACAACCGTCCTGTACGAACGATATATGTGCCCAGGACAGCGTGCGTGAATACAAAATGATAATTAAAGGGACATACCCTAGTTTTTAAACACTAAGACATAGTTTTTACTATTAGAGGCGTTTTTTGTAACTGAAATCATACTTTACTTAAATTGTATTGTTTAAATATCCATTTCCGTACATTCGAAGTGTTTTTGGTCATCCTGATGTTTTTTTAATATCACAAAATGTATTTCTCATATTTTTAAAAAGGCACGTGCCCCTGAGAAGTAA
>JAECMU010022205.1:6010-30427 GCA_016106625.1 Dracogyra subfuscus
GTATATTTTTACATGCTCATTTACCACTAAGGCTTCAAGCATTATATATCTTGTGACCATTATGACAAGAAAATAATTAGTACACACGCGCGCGTACATATACAGACACCACGCATATTAATTTGTTTAATTCTTTCAGATGTTGACCAATTTGAGCCTGTTCGTTACCGCTTCAAGGATTCTGACCCAGATAACACAGCGGAGGAATCGCCCGTGCCACAACGTCGTCAAGACCCTCCAGCTGGCGCCACCAACCCTCTTCTGGTGAACGGGCAGGCCCAGAGTCTGCGCCAGGTGAACTACGAACGGATCCTGCTGAGCAAGCGGCGGGTGGTGAAGATGCTGTGCGTGGTCGTTCTCGAGTACTTCCTGTGCTGGACACCGCTGTTCCTCGTCAACACGTGGACGGTGATGGATTACCTGAGCGCGCGGAGGAACGTGACTCTCCTCACCAAGGCGTTGGTCTTCCTCCTGGCCTACCTGTCCTCGTGCGTGCACCCCATCACCTACTGTTTCATGAACCGCCGCTTCAGGCAGAGCTTCCTCGAGATGTTCGCGTGTTGTGGTCAGAGGAAGAGAACTCGGATGCTGGACGAGACGTCAAACATGAAGTCGTCCAAACGAAGCCAACTTCGAACGACGAGTTCTACAACACTGAGATTTTCTTCTTTAAGAAAAATTTGAAGATTTTTGAAAAACAAAATCAGCTAATCATATATGGGCTACATTAATTGGCTAAAGGTCTAATGGGTGATTCTTGGATAAGCACAAATGCAACGTCCAGTAGGTCACTAATTAAATATCATGCTACCAAAACTGACCTAACAACTGCCATTTGTCTCCATACCATCTACCTCCATGGTATTACCCTATTATCCGGTATGTAATTTTAAAAGAAAGGAATGTAATAGTAATACAAAACAGTATACAAATATATACTGATGGAAAACAGTAAGGGAACACATATTTAGTAACAAATCTTGATTGCTACGAGAATCTTCATCCCTTGTATTAGGAAGTTAATTGTCTAAAGCACTGTTTACATGTACGTATTTATCCCTGGAGCAACTTTATCCCATAGGAGATGCATTTCATCGTGTAAACACATTTACCTTTGAAGTAAAACTAGCCCAAATTTGCTCAATGTCTCAAATTGAAATTATATTACTCCCTGTAGCAAAATCACCCACATGGACAAAGACGTTATGTAAACGCTGTTTTACAAAATCTGACCAAGGACAAATGATAAACGCTTGCAATAAAACACTTTAAAGTTATGTACACCGGTAATGTTATTATATATTACTGATATGGTTGAATATATCAAAATTATCTGTCCCTCTAGAAGGCCAAGTGGGACATAACGTTACGTGACGTCATCGATTGGCAATAAATAGGATATTAAACTCGCTATCATTTCGTATCTTAATTATTTTCCCTCGTTAACAAAAATGCATTGTCACTCGCTACAGCTCGTTACAATTGAAAATTATTTCACTAGGGACATAAACATGATGCGAAATAGAAGCTCGTTTAATAGCCTATAACAGTATGATATTCTAAAGGGTACAGATAATTGCTCTCCAGACAACAGCTCGCGAAAAATGTGAGAAAAACAAAGATAAGTGATCACCATTTGTTTTAAAGGATGGGATACAGTTGAGATTCAGATCGTCTGAATGTAGTGGGCACTTTGGACTACTTGTGTAACCAATATTTCCAGGCAGGTAAAGGTTGCGCTTGGTGAACTCCGTGTTACATTATATTGTTATGAGTTCGCGGTCTTCCTCATCTATACCTCCCATCACTGTGGAATGTACACTCAGTTATCCTTGACGATCACACCAGAAACAACAATATCTGCTAGGCGTGTTAGGTGTAATTCCGGCAGGTTGTACGTTCCTATCACTGTGGAATGTGGACCTACTTATCCTTGACGATCACAACAGAAACAACATCTGCTAGGCGTGCTGGGTTTATTCCGTCAGTTTGTGGATCACAGACCCTCTTCACCAAGGTGATTTTTGTCTTTCAAACTAGCAGTCTGTGTGAGGAAAGTAGGCAGCTCTATTTACCGAACACAGAGATGTTTGTAATTATAAGACGATCGTAAACGGCGATGATGGCTGCAGTGGCCTCCAACAAGTACTGCCTGCGTCTTTCTAATGACCCCTCTTGCTTCCGCCTGGACGCTGATTACCTGTGTGGAGGGAGACCGAGCTACGACAGCCATACGCTGCAGAATGAGAGAAGACATCCCCAGAAGTAATGAGTAAAGAGAACATACACCACGGAGAAACGTTCACAATCTGTGCCAAGTGTTTGCAGGCAACCGTCTTTGAGCAATAGCATTCGACTGTGAGTCGTAACTAAATATTGTTCTAAAGAATGTGACAAACTCAAACAGAAACGTAAAATAAATAAATACATGTATAGTATTTATCCCTTTGTTTAATTATTGAGCACCAGGACTGTGGACATTTTGTCTTGTGACCACCTGCCTATTACCCGCCACCATCTTGTACTGACGAATCAAGAAACGTACTGTGGTTCTTTTTGATGGTAAGGAGGAAATTTCTCAACAAAAGAGGTGAACTATAGCTCAGTATTGTGATTTCCAATGATCGGTTATCATGAAACATGTATCGGTTTGGTTCTACTGTTGTGATAAAAAATCTATAATCGATTATGATGGGAAAATGTTAAAGATTAATAATTCTTCCTATTTAGATGATGGAGTTTGGGCTTGTTTTCATGTGTACCTAAAGAAAAAACGATATTTGTGACAGGCTGTTTTTCAAACTAATAAGTTGCATGAAACTGTCACTGTGGTAGTTTGTCGCAATATGTGTACATGTTCATGGTCAGGTAGAAAGTGATTGATTGAATTACCCAACTTACATTATGAACCATATAAACGCAACATGGTTTTTCCCTTTTCCCCCCATGAGTAAAATTTACCACAGGGGCCAGAAAACTCACAAGGGCAAACCTGATGCATGTAAACAAGGCTTTATTACTATTCAGTGACAGAGGATACTGACATTCAGTCTCATGTTAGGCCTACATCTTTATATTTGTATTTTATACAGGCTAGGCGGGTTTTAGCTCAGTCGGGTGAGTGCTCGCCTGAGATGCTTGTGTCGCAGGATCGCTCCAACGCTGTGGATCCATTCAATTGATTGGTTTTTTCTCGTTCCAACCAGTGCATCATAACGGGTGAAAGGCCGTGGTTTGAGCTTTCCTGTCTGTAGGACAGTGCATATAAAAGATCCCGTGCTGCTAATGCGGATTTCCTCTGATGACTGCATATCAGAATTACCAAATGTTTGACATCTAGTAGTGGTTAATTAATTAATCAATGTGATCTAGTGGTGTAGTTAAACAAAACAAACTTTATATATATAATAGTGAATTAATTTGGTCCTGAATGGTGTGTGTTCCATTTCTTCTTTCCATCGGTATATTTTTTTTAAAAAGAATTTGTAAGTTATACAATATAAGGCAACTAACAATAGGTTTTGTTTGCCACATTAATCAATTGCATTTTCTGTATCTATATACAATGTAAACGGTGACGTTTTACCATTATGAGGCAGTGATAAAGAAGACAATGAAGATGTGTCAAGTACTACCCCAGACTTCGTTTTAGTCAGTGGTCAGTCAGGCCATTCGCTGTCTGAATGTATGTCGTGTAGCAGCTTTCATAAATCTTTGATGCCAGAATGGTAGGACTCAAAACCGGACTCAGATATACCTCAAAATAACTCACAAGCTGCGTTACGCTGAAGCAAAGAATTATAATTCAGTTTAAAAGGAAAATTGATTAGTGGAAATTGCATGCCATCAGATTTAAATAGTTTAATAGTACGACACATTTTCCAAAAGGAAGTAACTGATGGAACATGTCATGCAGTCTGGAGTATTTAAACAAATCTGTTTCATGTCTGCCCTGAAGCCGCGTAACGAGGAGAAGAGTGTGACACTATCAGAATGTCAAACTTCAAATAAATCCTTTTAAAAATACAGCCTAAACGTCAGCGACTGGGATTGATTTTGCTTTTGCTATTTGAGAGTTCGCGATAATACTCTTTCCAAGCCATACACTACTTTTACAGGATATTAGATTAAAAGGCGTTTATTTTATTTTAATTGTTTCATCCAGTTGATGCTATTAGTCACTTTTTGACATCAAAAGATTACTTGGATTACTGTTTAATGTTACGTATGCCGTCATAAGCAGCAGTAGACACCGCCATGACCAGTCAATGCCAGTAGACATCTAACATGCCAGAACTGTAGCAAAAAATGTTTTTTTTGTTTTTTATTTTTTGTTGTTTTTTGTTGTTGTTTTTTGTTTTTTTAACGACGCACTCAACACATTATAAGTACGGTTATATCGGAGTCGGACATATGGTTATGTCGAGAAAAAACCCAGTGGTTAGCTGACGGGGATCGATCCTAGACCGACCGCGCATCAAGCGGGCACTGTGCCACTGGGCTGTAGAAAAAAGGTTATGTTTCACACTTCTGCTTATGCTTAACTGCTGGTTCTTTAGTCGATAGTTTTCCTTCAATGTCGGATAATGACATGGTTCACTGATCTGGGATACAGGGCGGGACGTAACCAGCGGTAAAGCGTTCCCTTGAGCGGTCGGTGGGCTTATTGGCTATTTCTCGCTCCAGACAGAGCATAACGACTGGTATATCAAAGGCCGTGGTATGTGTTATCCTGCCTGTGGGATGATGTATATAAAAGATCCTTTGCTGCTAATCGAAAAACGAGCTTCTCTCGACTTACTAAATCAAAACCTATACTAGCTCCGGAAACTTTCCTTTTGACAGACCGTTCAAAAATCCCTAGACATGAAAAGTCACGAAAGTACAGTCTTTAAATCGAAAGAAAAATGTCGGTACAAATAAATTTTTAAAATTCAAAATCCATTTAATATTTATTTTAATGGTTTGCCATTCAAGGGAAATAAGTCTTCAGGTATAATTCAGTACTACGAAAATTCGTTAAAACCGGACACTTTTAAGAAATAAATATACCGTGATTATCGAGGTTTCACTGAATTCATTAGGATACAAAAGAGATATGAAAACTGATATTTTGTTAACACAGCTGTATACTATTAAATCTAGAAGAGCCTGTGTGGGGCAGTGGTTGCAGGGGGATGGGCTTGATAACTAATTTAATAAGAGAAAATAAGGCGATGTACGGGGTGGACACGGTGGGGTTGGGGACAGGTAACTTGTAGACATAACACAGAACAACGAAGATTTGTCATTTTTAAAATGTCATCAGTGTTACTAAAGCCAGTTAAACCAGTGGTGTTTTATCCGTGTAACATTGTGACGGAACCAGTCCAAAACTGTAGCGGTGCATACCTGGAGTCAGTGTTAAGGCCACATCAGACATCTGCAACTTTGTCGCATGCATTTGAAATTGCATGATTGCAAGTGACGGTTTTTTTTTCTTTCTCGTTGCACTGATCCGCACACACATACGACAAACAGCAATTAATTTAGTCTAGCAGTGATAATGTGACGGTCAAAATGGCGGGGTTTTTTGCCCCGTATTTGTTTCGACGGTGCCACACAATCTGGTAGAAAACCTGTATAAACATACCTGGTATTCCAAGCGCAGATTCCATGTCTTCCAGACACGTCTCCCTTTTAGCCCTGTTGCTATATTCAGGGAATGCTGCGTCAAAAAGACATGTTATTGTCTACCACATTATCCTTTTTTTTTCTGTATATCACATGCTGCTGGTGGCTGCCATTTTGAGTCATGTGATTACTATCTATCCGTTTATTGGCAGTTTAAATTATTGCGTCAAAATTTTCTTGCATTGAATGATCACACGTTTGCGACAGCGTGCAATTACATGCAATAAAAATCAAACATGTTTGATCGGAGCAATTCCAGTTGCATGCAACAAAAATTGCATCGCAGGCTAGCGCATACGATGCAACGACGTACGAATTTTATTAATTGCAACACAAATTACACCTTGTTGCAAAGGTCTGCGGTGGCCTTTAAGGTTACCCGTTTATTATTAACGTTTGAAGTTTATTGTTCCGTATAAATTAAGTTAATACTTTGTAGTGTTTTGCGCCGAATTCAATACTGTCGTACGTGTTAAATTGAGTCTCGTACTCATGACATATCCAATAAACGTTCAACCATTTTGTTTTGGACACAACCATCATTTCCGTGTTAGGAACAGCGAGCGACGCTAACGTACGCGAACTATTTGACTGGTACCCAGTGTGGTCATTTGTTTTAACATGGAGCGCATAAACCAGTCCAGTGAACGTGTTTCTGCTTGGTCTGACTGCACTCAGCCCAGTTATCCCGGTTGTCTGTTTGAGTCTTTTATCCATGTATTAGAGAACAGTGTCACACAGTGAACTCATGTAGTGGCCTTACACCGCCTCCAGAGTGGGGACCTCATCCAACCAGCCTTAAAGACAACGGCTTACTCAGTTCGCTGTCAAGACCGTCGTAGTGAATCAGAGATTATTCAGTTCGCCTTCAATACCAATTGTAGTGAATTAGAGATTATTCAGTACGTCTTCAATACCAGTTGTAGTGAATCAGAGATTATTCAGTTCGCCTTCAATACCAATTGTAGTGAATTAGAGATTATTCAGTACGTCTTCAATACCAGTTGTAGTGAATTAGAGATTATTCAGTTCGCCTTCAATACCAATTGTAGTGAATTAGACATTATTCAGTACGTCTTCAATACCAGTTGTAGTGAATTAGAGATTATTCAGTTAGCTGTCAATACCAGTTGTAGTGAATTAGAGATTATTCAGTTAGCTGTCAATACCAGTTGTAGTGAATTAGAGATTATTCAGTACGCCTTCAGTACCGGTTGTAGTGAATTAGAAATTATTCAGTTTGCCTTCAATACCGATTGTAGTGAATTAGAAATTATTCAGTTCGCCTTTAATACCAATTGTAGTGAATTAGAAATTATTCAGTTCGCCGTCAAGACCAGTTGTAGTGAATTAGGGATTATTCAGTTCGCTGTCAATACCAGTTGTATTGAATTAGAGATTATTCAGTACGCCTTCAATACCAATTGTAGTGAATTAGAAATTATTCAGTTCGCCGTCAAGACCAGTTGTAGTGAATTAGGGATTATTCAGTTCGCTGTCAATACCAGTTGTAGTGAATCAGGAATTATTCAGTTAGCTGTCAATACCAGTTGTAGTGAATTAGAGATTATTCAGTACGCCTTCAGTACCGGTTGTAGTGAATTAGAAATTATTCAGTTCGCCTTCAATACCAGTTGCAGTGAATTAGAGATTATTCAGTTCGCCTTCAATACCAGTTGTAGTGAATTAGGAATTATTCAGTTAGCTGTCAATACCAGTTGTAGTGAATTAGAGATTATTCAGTACGCCTTCAGTACCGGTTGTAGTGAATTAGAAATTATTCAGTTCGCCTTCAATACCAGTTGTAGTGAATTAGGGATTATTCAGTTCGCTGTCAATACCAGTTGTAGTGAATTAGAGATTATTCAGTACGCCTTCAGTACCGATTGTAGTGAATTAGAAATTATTCAGTTCGCCGTCAAGACCAGTTGTAGTGAATTAGGGATTATTCAGTTCGCCTTCAATACCAGTTGTAGTGAATTAGAGATTATTCAGTTCGCCTTCAATACCAGTTGTAGTGAATTAGAGATTATCCAGTTCGCCTTCAATACCGGTTGTAGTTAATTAGAGATTATTCAGTTCGCCGTCAAGACCGGTTGTAGTGAATTAGAAATTAATCAGTTCGCCTTCAATACCAGTTGTAGTGAATTAGAGATTATTCAGTTCGCCGTCAAGACCGGTTGTAGTGAATTAGTGACTATTCATTTCGCCTTCAATACCAGATGTAGTGAATTAGAGATTATTCAGTTCGCCATCAAGACCGGTTGTAGTGAATTAGTGACTATTCAGTTCGCCTTCAATACCAGTTGTAGTGAATTAGAGATTATTCAGTTCGCCTACAATACCAGTTGTAGTGAATTAGAGATTATTCAGTACGCCTTCAATACCAGTTGTAGTGAATTAGAGATTATTCAGTTCGCCTTCAATATCAGTTGTAGTGAATAAGAGATTATTCAGTACGTCTTCAATACCAGTTGTAGTGAATTAGACATTATTCAGTTCGCCTTCAATACCAGTTGTAGTGAATTAGAGATTATTCAGTTCGCCGTCAAGACCGGTTGTAGTGAATTAGAGATTATTCAGTTCGCCACCAATACCGGATGTAGTGAATTAGAGATTATTCAGCACGCCGTCAAGACCGGTTGTAGTGAATTAGAGATTATTCAGTTCGCCGTCAAGACCGGTTGTAGTGAATTGGAAATTATTCAGTTCGCCACCAATACCGGATGTAGTGAATTAGAGATTATTCAGTTCGCCGTCAAGACCGGTTGTAGTGAATTAGAGATTATCCAGTTCGCCACCAATACCGGATGTAGTGAATTAGAGCGCAATATTATGCACAAGAACAAATACTATAAGACATATTACACTACATGCATCAAAAGAATAATTATTATCAATGTTTAGAAATAGAAACTGGCCGGTACTAAGACCTCACTAGAACTTCAACTAGCGAGTTCAGTAAATATATTCAAATCAATTATGGGTAATAAATAGGACATGACACTAGCTACAAATACCATTTCGAATCAAGTTTATGTCCTGCGTGAAATAATGTTCATTACTACTCGCTAAAGCTCGTGACAATTGAACATTATTCCACTAGGGACATAAACATATTAAATAATAATGTCATATTAAATGTCATTATACACTTTCGGTTTTTGGAGGGTCGCCTTGTTCTCTTATCAGTTCAGTCTGAGATTTGCCAAACAAACCAGTTATACATTTTATTTTATTTTTAGTTTTAGTTTGATATATTTTGTTTATGGTTTACTGAACCCAATCAACAGTTCTGGTTTTCTTTAAATAAAGTGAATATTTTTATATATTTATTTTTTTACAATAAAAGGAACTGTATATTGCTTTTTTCATAATTACAATAGGACGGGTTATTTTAACGCAGAGTTGAGTTTTTATACTAATATAGTTAGTTGATTTTCTCCAGTAATAACAATGTGCGATGATTGTTTGTTTGTTTGTTTTGTTTTGTTTAACGACGCACTCAACACATTATAATTACGGTTATATCGGCGTCGGACATATGGTTATGTCGAGAAAAACACCCAGTGGTTAGCTGACGGGGATCGATCCTAGACCGACCGCGCATCAGGCGGGCACTGTACCACTGGGCTATGCTGCCCGCTAATGTGCGATGAATGCATACCGGCCTCGGTGGCGCAGTGGTTAAGCCATCGGACTGATAGGTACAGGGTTCGCAGCCCGGTACCGACTCCCAACGAGGGCGAGTTCTTAAGTGCTCAATGGGTAGGTGTAAGGCCACTACACTATTTTCTCTCTCACTAATCACTAACCAACTAACAACTAACCGATTGTCCTGGACAGACAGCCCAGATAGCTGAGGTGTGTGACCAGGACATCGTGCTTGAACTTAATTGGATATAAACACTAAAATAAGTTGAACTGAAATGATAAAACTCAATGTCACTGTAGGCAATCGTGTCTAGGGCTAGGATTCCTTGCCAAGTATCTCCTTTGACACTAATTATTTTAAGAAGTTGGTTTTAACACCTCAACAATTTAAGAAGTGTGGTTTCTCCTGGATATTCGAAAATGAAAATCTTACTTTAAACCAGCTGGCAGTGAGAAGTGTGTGTTTGTGTATGAAAGAGAGAGAGAGAGAGAGAGAGAGAGAGAGAGAGAGAGAGAGAGAGAGAGAGAGGCGCGAGCGAACATGTTTAAACAAGCTATATAGAAAGAAATGGTTAAACTGTATTGGCCTATCATATTATATGTGTTTTAGCATTTCATGTGATGGACATATTACGTTTTGTGTAATCTGTGAATTGGAGCTCTGTCATAATAAAGAATATCGAACTTCTTGTATTATTTTTCATGTGTACGCTCACTGTAAGATGCTGTAGATTAGCTCGTGTTCGATTCTGCCTTTGTAGATTAATATCTGCACTCTTTATTGTTATAACGTCGAGCTAGTTGTAGAAAGTAATGAATCCATTCGAAATACAAGTAGTCCGGCCCTCTGGGGGGTCTTACTACTAATACAAAGTCGATTCGACGAAACAGTGAATCTCTGTTGTACATAGTAATTTGTATATTACACGCGCCCAAGTCAGAAAGAAAGAAAGAAAGATTTTTTTTTTTAACGACGCACTCATCACATTTTATTTACGGTTATATATATGGTTAAGGACCACACAGACACTGAGAGAGGAAACCGGCTGTCGCCACTTCATAGTATACTCTTTCTGATTAGCAGCAAGGGATCTTTTATATGCACCATCCCACAGACAGGATAGCACATACCACGGCCTTTGGTATACCAGTCGTGGTGCACTGGCTGTGACGAGAAATAGCCCAATGGGCCCACCGACGGGGATCGATCCTAAACATCTCACAAACCTTGAGAATAGTCCTTGAGATACAGCTGTGGAAGAAAGGATAAAGATGTGACAGAGCTTCAGAATATATAAGAACAAAGATAACAGTGGTGTTACACAAATACAGAAAACGCAAGGTCTGTAATCGACGAAGATTTTAATAAGTAACGACGAGTTATCCTATCAAGTCTGTATTTGTAAACTGTAGCCAAGATAGCACATACCATGGCCTTTGGTATACCAGTTGTGGTGCACTGGCTGTGACGAAAAATAGCCCAATGGGTCCACCGACGGGGATCGATCCCAGACCGACTGCGTATCGAGCGAGCGCTGTACCACTGGGGTATGTCCCGCCCCGTGCCCAAGTCCGATAACGATGTTATTGATTATAGTCTGAGAAACATTTGAATGGGGAGCCGTTGTGTTAGTCCCCTCACCTTGTTGTGGTCAGCCAGACTTGTTGGGTGATAGAAGTGAACATGGGTCAAGACGGATCCTGGTTTAGTACAGAACAGAACAGAAATTTATTTGACGGACATGGAATCGCAGTATAAAATGTTTGATGAATGTTATCCTTAAAATTGAGCAACTCATTTGTTAATACCAGTGCTACGTTCCCACTAGACTGCAAGGAAAAATGATGCAGTGAGCGGTTATTAATTTTGGGGTCCAAATCAAAGAATTGCTCCACTCTGCTGTGTTTGTGTTCGTTTAATATTAAGGTTTAAAGAAGCATGCATGTTGCTATTTGCTGCCCCAACTTTGCATCGTGAGTTTATATGTTTAGATATATATGTATTATAAATTGAATACGACTCACCATGAAGTGTGTAATCCAGTTTACATGATTAACCAGCAGACGTTTCTGCTTGTAAGTTGAGAAAACGTATTCGGTATTCAGATCCAAGTCTAAAGCCTGTGTCTCACGAAGACAAATTGTCACGTTTAATTTTGAGACTATTGCATTTTTGAAAACGCAATTGTCGCAGATATATTTTCTGCGTCAAAAAAGTCACGAAGCAATCGCCAAACATGTGTGCTAAGTTAGAAAGACATTAGTGAGTCATTTTTGGCGTATTTGGCCTCATATGGAGTCATCAACGCCAAACATTCGCAAAACGTTAGTAAGACGTTAGTGCTACATCAGTGCAACTGACGCACTAACGTCGCATGCAACGCCTTAGTCGCATGAAAGTCTGGCATCAGTGACACTAATGTTGCACTAACATCTCACTAATTTTGCAACCAAAATGCAAACGTTTGGCGAACATTTGGCGTTTGGAAGCTACCTATATAACCCCCTGTTGAAAACCATTGGAAATATCCACACAAATTTAATACACCACACTTCTGAAGTTTTCAATTTCACCGTATCTATAGGCACGCGAGGTCACGTGGTACAGTGCCGTCACGCGAACATTTTATGACGTACGTGCGTATACGTGCAACATATGCACGTTGTAAGTGACTATGTCTCACGTCAAGACACGAAAGCCAAAGCTACGCCAAACAGTCGCAAACTATTAGCACTAACTTCGTACTAACTTATCACTAATGTCGTGAAAAATCAGAGGCCATCCGTCCATGCGACGTTAGTGCTACATTAGTGCTACACTAGTGAGAATGTCTTACCAACACTTTTTTTGCGGGCAGCATAGCCCAGTGGTACAGTGCCCGCCTGATGCGCGGTCGGTCTAGGATCGATCCCCGTCAGCTAACCACTGGGTTTTTTCTCGATATAACCATATGTCCGACGCCGATATAACCGTACTTATAATGTGTTGAGTGCGTCGTTAAACAAACAACCAAACAAACATACTAACACTTTGCTAACATTTGGCGTTCAACTGTCGCAAAATACTCGCTGAAAATTTTGAACATGTTCAAAATTGCTGGCGATGTTTTGGCGATGTCTGCGAATTCACTCAACAGTTTTGCTACTGTTTTACTAATATTTTTCGAATGGGCGAATTTCAGTCGCATACCATACGCAAGTGAAATTTGTCTTCGTGAGATACCATCTTAAGAGAAATGTGACAACGAAGTTGTTTGTAGCGAGTACTTTAACTGAACATTTCAGGCAATGAATGACACAGGCACACATGCCGGAAGTGAGTTAGGGGCTTCGCCCTCACCCCACCCACCCCCACCCCTGAAAGGTACCAAAACATACGCCAAGATTAATTAAATAAATATTAACACGTCTTTTATCTTTACTGGTTTAATCCCAGACATGTTACCGTTAAAGGGGGAACATGGAAGGGGATTGGTGTTGTCGTTGAGAGGTACAGTATAAAATGGGTATTTCTGGATTTAATAAATATATATATATTGTTGATGGAAATAGCTATATACAGTGAGGATCTCTTTTAAAGGTACCGGCCTCGGTGACGTCGTGGTTAGGCCATCGGTCTACAGGATGGTAGGTACTGGGTTCGGATCCCAGTCGAGGCATGGGGTTTTTAATCCAGATACCGACTCCAAATCCTGAGTGAGTGCTCCGCAAGGCTCAATAGGTAGGTGTAAACCACCAGTGATCCATAATTGGTTCAACAAAGGCCATGGTTTGTGCTATCCTGCCCGTGGGAACCGCAAATAAAAGATCCTTTGCTGCTAATCGGAAAGAGTAGCCCATGAAGTGGAGACAGCGGGTTTCCTCTCAAAATCTGTGTGGTCCTTAACCATATGTCTGACGCCATATAACCGTAAATAAAATGTGTTGAGTGCGTCGTTAAACAAAACATTTCTTTCTTTCTTTCTTTTTCGCTTTCAGTAATATTAATTTCTGTTCATATTTAAAATGTATGAATGTATTACTGTCGTGATGTGTGTACATGCATTATGCCTACTCCTTTTGTTAATCAAGAAACATAAATAGTGGTGTAACAATACATCGCACTATCTATATGTTGCGATAGTCGGTACCTCAATAGTAATGCATCGATTGTTAATTCAACTATCGATAACTAAAACATTTCTTTCTTATTTTTTCTTTTTTTTTAAAGGTAGGCCTATCATAAAAGGTGTATTGATAAAGCTCCCCGCTCACTGTAATGAGCGTACATAGAGAATAACGGGTAAATGCTTAAGGTTACTAGCTTTATCTTGTGACGGTAAGGAACTCTGCGAGACTGTACTCTTAACTTTTGATATGCTCAAGCTGAACAACCAAGAAACTTAATGTGGATGGTCTATTCTAAATGGTTAAATAAAACAAATATACCCAAAACTGTAGCTTCAAACATTCTGTTGACGAACGAAATGAAAATTTTCTTTCACTGCTTTCAGGAGGAAAAAAAGGTTTATTTTGTTTTAACTGGAGCAGATTGATTAATTAACCATCGGCTAGTGGATGTCAAACATTTGGTAATTCTGACTCGTAGTCATCAAAAGAAACCCGCTATATTTTTCCTAATGCAGCAAAGGATATTTTATATGCATTTTCAAACAGACAGGAAAACATATATACCACAGCCTTTGTCCATGTGTGCCCCTGTGCGTGCTGTAACCTCACCGTGGTGCAAGGGTGTAACATTCTCTTAGAGAATGGCCAATACACCACAAATTAAAGTTTGGAATAAAAGTCAGTATCCGTAATATTTGTATTTGTATTTACACTGTGATCTTATCCGTGGTCATGTGTATCACATTACCATAGTGTGACACCCAATAGCCGATGTATTTTTCATGCTGGGGTGTCGTTAAACATTCATTCATTCATTCATTGTCCATGTGTGGTGCACTGGTTGAAACGAGGAAAAACAAATCCAACCAGTTGAATGAATCCACTGACGTGGTTCGATCCTGCGACGCAAGCACCTCGAGTGAGCACTCAGCGACTGAGATCTGCACTCAGCGATAACTTAATGACCAATTATCTGGGAAGCTTTTTCGACTTTTTTTTTTAATTTTCGTGCTTATATCCATTTAAGATTAAAGCACGCTGTCCTAGATACACACACACCTCAGCTATCTGTTAGTTGTCTAGTGAGAAACTCTTAAGCCATTGAACCCTTAAGAACTCTCTAGATTTAAGCCGGTACCGGGCTGCGAACCCTATACCTACAAGCCAGTAGTCCGATGGCTTAACCACGACACCACCAAGGCCGGTCTGGGAAGCAACCAATTCGTATGAGAACGTTAACTCTACTTGCTGTTACTGAACACATGCTCGATACAAACTGCACCTTGTAAACTGCACTCACTTTTGACAAACAAAACAGCTGGTAAACATTTCATTATGGATGCCACTCACTAATTTAGCCAACTATCTTCGACTCACGTGAGAAGAAAGAAAAAACAACTTTTAACAAATCAAACCACTTTCAACACAAATATCACATTACAGACTTGTTTTGTTCGTTCCAAATTACTTAGAATGACGATCGCGCACAGTAACTCTACCACAATGGCGGAATACCGTTAACGCATAGTCAAAGTAAAGTTTGTTTTATTTAACGACGCCACTGGAGCACATTGATTTATTTATCTTCAGCTGTTGGATGTCAAACATTAGGTATTTTCGACATATAGTTTTAAAATCGGCTATATTTGTTCATTAATAGCAAGGGATCTTTTATACGTACTACCCCACAGACAGAATAGCACATACCACGGCATTCAACATACCAGTCGTGGTTCACTGGCTTGAACAAGAAATAGCCCAATGGGTCCACCGACGGCGATCGATCCTAGACCGATCGCGCATGAGGCAAGCTCATTACCACTGGGCTACGTCTCATGGAAGTAGGTTTTTCTTCTAGTTGCCCCCTACCCCATTAAAAGTTCTGGGTCGATGGCGAGTTTTGTTTGTTTGTTTTGTTTAACGACACAACTAGAGCACATTGATTTTATTAATCATCGGCTACTGGATGTCAAACACCGGCCTCGGTGGCCTAGCGGTTAAGTCGCCGGAAAACAGGCTGGTAGGTACTGGGTTCGCAGCCCGGTACCGGCTCCCACCCAGAGCGAGTTGTTAAGGACTCATTGGGTAGGTGTATGGCCGCTACACCCTCTTTTCTCTTTCACTAACAATAACAACTAACCCACTAATTTCTATTCTGTCCTAGACAGACAGCTCAGATAGCTGAGGTGTGTGCCCAAGACAGGTGTGCGCTATAACAGCTTGCTCTGAATGTGCACGTTAAACAATATTGAAATATTGAAAGATGTCAAACATACGGTCATTTTGACAGTTATAGAGAAATCCCGAGTGTTTTACATTAGTAGCATTGAATCTTTTATATGCACAATCCCAGACAGGATAGCACATACCACGACTGGTTGGAACGATATGGTGAGAGAAACATATCGAACGTCTCGTTCGTCGGCGAGTACATGATTTATTCAAAACCAATCAGAATAGAAAATCGTGTGGTGTACTCCAGGCTTTAGGCTCAAACGAGCGGTTTCACACACACACAATAAAATATATATAAAATACTAACAAAAAATATCCAAATCTGGAAACCGTTTCCGTTTCTGCATCCGGCAAAAAGAGAAGAAAAGTCCATTGTGTTTCAAGGTCGATCGATTATGTAAATGATATAAGGAATTAATGAGATAATCGACATCGTAATGTCGAGAGAATAACGACGTGTGAAGTAAATATTTTAACATACAGACGTGCGTGTCGTCCGTGGTGCAACAGGTCATACGATCGACCTTGATGGTCTGGGTGTTTCCATGACACCTGAAATCTCAAAGGCCGTCTGCAAAAACAAAAAACACCCAACAAAACCACCTCCAACTCTTAATCAATTTAAGGACTTTACAAAACCTTGAACGGTTTCAACCATGCATTGAGGACACATTTACCTCCAACACCCCGAAAAAACCCCACCACAAATTGCAATGGAAAAACCCCTAAAAGTAAATACACTGAAAACCAAACTAAATCAATGTTTTACAAAAAATTTATTCATTATCTATTAACAAAAACAAATGTGCTATTTACATATTATTCATATTATTGCATACTATGAACGTCTGACATGCTGTGTATGAAAGGAAAATATTTACAAAATAGTGTAAAGTGGTAATTAAATGATTTGCTCATGCTGTGTATCACCATACGTGTATTACATGATTTATTTCAATATCAATCAGAATTGAAAACGGTTGAATTTTTTTTGTTTACGTGTATACATACGAGTATAACACACGTGTAATAAAAATAATGCCCAACAAACGTTTTAACATGTGTGCAGAGTTCATTATATCACCAATGTATTAGCACACGATGTAGAATTCTTAACATGACGGACTTTGGACTAATATTGTTGAAACTCGCACGCCGTTCACTACCAGATTATGAATTTAAATCGCCACTATGTCAATATTTACTAAACGTTTTGCATTCCATGTTTTTTTGTTTTCGGGTAGAAGATCCTGCTTTGTCCTTCACTCCACTTTCCGGTGAATTATTCACATATATATATATATATATTATATGACAGATTACTTGTGTATATCAGTATTGAAATAGCAGCCAAGTAGAGGACGAAGTGCATCCACTATCCAAAGCTTTATACAAATCTCAAAGGAATGATTTATTTCAAATATATACTGATAGAAAGAAATATGAGGACACATGATATCTCAAACGAAATTTAAATCACTATTAAAGTACCGTAGTTAAGGCTTTTATAAAACTGTGTTCAATGTGATGTGGTACTCTGGGTGGTGGCTTTGGTTACAATCAATATTATCTGGTACTGTTTGTGTGTTCCTTTATTTCTTTCCATCAGTATATTTTTGTTCGTCGGTTACAAATTAAGAGGTTAAGAAGAAATATGAACTCTACATTCTTCAACTGGATTCATCCACTTTGCTCTCATCAATCATATATATTTAAAATGTATCCGTTATTGTATATGCGTTATATGTTCTTATTATATCGTATTCTCCCCCAAGATAATAAACATAATTAAATGGACTATTTGAATTGCCAAATTTGATTAAAAAAACTACTTGGAAAATGTTTAGGGTCTGTCCCCCATTCCTTTCAATTATCATAAGAAACATTAATCTGAAGTCAAAAAGATACGACTAAAGAGATAATTTCTATAGTTTAATTATCCACAAAACATCTCGAAGACCACATTTCACTCCTTCCACAATCAATATAAATGTACAAATTACCAGAAGTGTCTTTTACTTTTGATGGTCATAAAACTGTGAAGAAAGAAAAAAAAATGTCAAGGATCACAAACTATCATTGTTTGAATCAAATAATGACTGTTTAGTGGTGCCATGATATTTGTTTATGGAAAGCAAAGTGTGCACATCTTAGCCATTTTCAAAGTCAACTCTTAAATTTTGTAAAATATTTTTACCCCGATTATTTTTGAAGGGCCAAATGCCAACACAACAAGGCATACACTATTCTGTTCTATTCCCAAAAATAATATTTTTATTTTTTTACTTTAAAAAAAAAATCAGATGACCACCAATCTGGACAGATGAGTTACATGATTAAAGTAACTTATTAGTTGGTTGAACAAAAGTGAGAGAAAGCGAGAAAACAGATATATTGACATTAAATTAAAGACTCCAAGCTCTAAGTAATGGAGTCACGAAATTCATGTCACACTGTGGTAATAAAACAACACAGATATCAGTTTTAGCAATGAAAGTTTCACCACAAAGATACCAGTTTTAGCAGATGAAGGTTTACAACAAACACATTAGCATGTTGTTCAGTTTGACTGACAAACTGGATCCATTTACCTGAATTTTTGGGACATGTTTTAAACAATGGATTTACTTATTTATTTTTATTACTGTAGTAACTTATCTTGTTATTATTAATTATACATTCAATATTATCATGCCTACAATATATCCCATAGATATGTATAGACCACATTATTATTTTATTTTATATTAAAAAAAATTGGGGGTGGGGGGTGGCATTAGTACCATGCATGAAGATATGCATTGGTCCATACAGTTGAAAGGAAAAGTTTTGTCAAGGAACACCTCTTTCTCCTACTGCTGGCATTTTGAAAAAACCCTTAACTAAAAACATTTATATACTTGTATGTATTATGCTGCCACTTGTGCAGTATTGAAACACATCTTAATGCACACCTATGTTTACTACTTTAGGCAACTTGGGAGAATGACAAGTTACAGATAAGCTCTAAACACAGATGTCTGCTTTACAGAGGTGGCCTTTATAATGGATGCCATACGACTGAATGTATTTATTAGAATCAAGCTGCATATTTGAGCATTTAACAAAGTTCACTACCTGGGTATGTTAACTATTAATATATTATGTTTAGTGGTCTATTTTAATGGCTACGAAGTCCTTTTACATGAAACATCAAGTGATCGGAGTAGGTGGTCAAAAAACAGGATACAGGCCAGCATAAAGTGAGAGTCACTGTTCACAAAATTCACTCCCACCAGTAATATGCTAGACAGAGTATTATGACAGTACCTTATGCCAAGTCATATTATACATATCTGTATTACACATTATATGTATGAATATAAAACATTTTATGTATTATGTAGTAGCTTTTGTGTAGATAGTTTTGACTAGCAATAACTTCACACAAGAAAGTTGCTGCCTCGAATCCTCCCAGTGCACGCCAGCTGACCTGACACGTTGAATACACGTTGAGGCATTTCGTACACTACTCTATTGTATATAAACCATATTGTATATAAACCATATTGTATATAAACTATATGGTATGGCACAAAGCACAACTGTAAACATTTTGTTAGATATTTGGTAACTGATTCCTATCAACATCTTGTCGATAGAAAAATATCTTAAAATATGAGATGTTTAGCACCCCCACCCAGTCATGTGACTCAAATAGGTACCCTATCACTGATTGTACCAGACGGCACAGTATTATTTTTTTATACAGCAAAACCTCTCAAGATGGGACCCTCCAAAAACCAGGATGTTTTTCAGAGTCCCATTTTTAAAAACCAGTACAGAACTGAATCCCTCTTAATACAGGAAATTTTATCGGTCCCAAGGGTGTCCAGTTTAGAGGGGTTTTACTGTACATAAAACCTGTCAAACATGCAGCGTGTATGAAGGCTGTCAGAAAAGGATACTAGCTTGTATTAACGCTAATGAAGACAGAGAGCCCAAGGAAACACTTTTTAAGCAATGCAAAACTCATCATTACTGAAGCCTTTTTCATATTTGTAATGTGTCATTTTGAAGGTTTTTTGTTCTTTTTGCACTGGATTACATCCCACTTGACAAACATGTACAGATGTTTCTGTTTTCAACCATGTCTACACCATTTAATATTTAATTTAAAAAAGTTATTTTAATACAAAAATGCAATTTTTACCTTTTCATTTAACAATATACAGTGTAATAATAATTACCAAACTTTTTACACACATTTTATTAATCAGGACCAATTAATTGTTTAAATTATGGCTAAATACTCAATTCTTTACATATGTTGAATTATTTAACTTTTTTCGATCAAGTACTTACTTTAGGACTAACTGATTTTAAATTAAATTTATTTAAATTGCATGAATCCATACAAAAAGAGAATGAGGGAGAATTTAAAATATAATTATTTGCTTTTCCATACATACTCAATGGACACACTTAAGACTTGAGCCTACAACTGCATGTGTTCTACCCAAACGTAAAGGTAGCCAGTCCTGTTACCACATGATATAGTATTTATGTTCAAAACTTTGTTCCTAGCTTCAAATGGTTGTTTTTTACTTCTAGTCACATCCACTGTTTCTGAGCGTACAGATTAGTCTCTTATTTGAAAGCCCATACTTTTGAAATCTTGTCTGGAAACGACATGTGCATGATCAATTGAATTGTTCTGAACACAGAACATCCCGACAAATCAATATGATGCATAATTATGTAATACGTATTTATGACAACTAACATTGTCAAAAGTATGGCAGGTGTCAAATACCCACAAACAAAATCCTGTATTAAGCGAATATAGACAGACAGCCAAGATCCAATTGCATGTAAATAAATTAATGTTCTAAGCAATTTTCATCCAGAAGTACAACACAACATTATCCGAGGACCATAGGACTTTACAGGACATTATGACATGAGCAGGTCTTGTAGATCCATAAGCAGTGTTTATTATACTGGAAGATGTCACAGATCCCTGAGTGGACTTTAATACAAGGGCAGGTTTTGAACATCCCTGGATGGTCTTTATTACAAGGGCAGGTCTTGTACATCCCCCGGTGGTCTTTAATACAAGGGCAGGTATTTAATTATACTTTAATGAGCTGTCCCCATTTACTGCCACTGTAACATGTTTCCAACTAAAATATCCTATTTAAACTACTAATTTATTTAAAATATCATGGTCTGTATGTCCAACATGGTTCTGGTTGTTGCAATGCTTGTAGTAGATCAAATTTAATTTTATTTATCAAAATATATATTTATTTATTTTTATTTTACTTTTTTTCTTCTGTATATTATATACAAAATTATTTGGAAGTAAAATCCAGTTTCGGCTACTATAACAGTGGTGGGAATTGGTGAACTGTTAAAAAAAAAAAAAAAGGAAATCTAGAGGGGTCCCAGAAATTCTTGAAATCCTAGGTTAAAATCTGTGCCATCTGACACATTTTGGAGGAAAGGACGATTAAAGTGCGAGGAAACCCAATGTTCCATTAGAGGAAAACAGGCGATCGGAGGAGAATTCCCACCCCTGCTATAAACATCAGGACAAAAACATAAAATGGATATATATATATATAAGACACTTATGCTCCAAACAACAGTGTTTAATATACTAAGTTAATCATTAAAAAGGCCCTATTACAAAATGAGGACATCCCCATGTATGATCAGTGGCAGAGCTGAGACCAAGTCTGTTGTGAATCGTGTACACTTTACATATATCACACAGCAGGTATCAGGATATTACGAGTACACCATCTATCTGACCTCTAACTGATCACTAGGTCTAAGGGAGCCTCCTCGGTTTATCACATCAAGGGAGGTTGGGGGAGGTCAGGGAGACACTGTAAATGTTATACAAAGCCTGATGCAGGTTTTTTTCTTTATGGTTATTTGATGGGAGTAAAATGTTGTTTTGAGGAGGATGGGTGTACTGAAACAACTTTTAATCAGTTCACCTATCAACCAGCACTGGCATAAAGCTGTGAAAGTTGGACAAATTGTGATGGACTTAGAGAAACGTCTGTGACAGGTATGACACTGGCTCGTGTCGTATCTACCAGCAGAGATCGATGTAGAGTGTTAGTAAGATCGAGCTCCTGTCCGATTGGACATTCATGTATCTATTATCAGGGATTCTAGAATTTTATAATAATCCACTAGCCATGGGATCAGTGATTTTAAAAATAAACTAGCCAGAATTAAAAATTCACTAGCCCTACTTTAAAGAAATAGAATTTTACTAATAGTAATAATCAGATATGTCGTCTAAAGAGGGAGATTGAGTTTAAAAATCCTTAGATCGGGGTAGAAAGAGGGGGCAGGATATTCATATTTACAAAATATGTAATTGCAGCCTTTGACATGGGCTTTTTTCCCACTAGCCATTAGGCTAGTTATAGTAATTATTTACTAGCCCAACACTGAATATCACTAGTCATGGGAGTGGGGCTACCATAATCTAGAATCCCTGCTATTATTCTGTGGAGTCCACCAAGGTGATCAGTTCTCTCATGACCAAGTTCTTCAAAATAACCATCAGAATGGACTTGTTATTTCATCAGGTGGGACCAGCAAGCACTAGTGCAGGTGAAGACGTCTGGAGCCAATTTCACAAAAGAAAGCCTGTTTATGACTTACACACATTTAATTTTATACATTTACAATGCTTAAAATAGCTGTGTTTAAGAAAAACAGACTTTGCAAATTCGGTCACATAAGTTTATGTCTGCGATTAGCAGTTATACCAATGGTTCGTTTACAGGTGTTCGGCATCAATTTCACAGAGAAAATTACATCATTATGGATGATGGAGCATTGTGACGACAAAATAAAATAAAATATGCATACTTCAAATAGTGTTTGTTGTACTGTTAATAATGGTTTAGTTATAGATTTACATTTACGTGCAAAACTAGGCTTAAAAGGTTTTGTGAAATTGGACCCAGGACTTTTACCTTAGTCACAACCATTTGAGTATTGGTAGTCAGCAAAATAATGGTTTTAATATTTATCTAATCTTATACTGGCATAGCCATTTACAGATGCTGTCAACAACATTAGTATATCCATGTGGAATATAGTCAATAGGAAATGAGGAACATTTGCATAAAACCATTCAATATTCTTAGTAACCACTAGTAACTCTATGCTGTCATCAGTAATTTTGTTTTCATCAATAAGTCTGCACTGTTACTAGTAACTTAACTCTATGTTGTCACCAATAACTCTGTGTTGTCATCAGTAACTCTGTGTTGTCATCAGTAACTCTGTATTGTCATCAGTAACTCTGTATTGTCACCAGTAACTGTTTTCATCAAGAACTCGTGTTGTCACCAGTAATTCTGTGCTGAATGAAATCAGCAGATAAATGAGGACATTTCCCCACTGATTAACAGCTCCAAGTTGAAAGGAATCAGTAGCCATAGGAATATTTGCGCAACTGTTTAGCTACTAGAATTCCAGTCATAACCATTAACTGTGTGGAACAGAAATCAGTAGCAAAATCAGGAATAGTGGCACTACCAAGGAGGAATATTCACACAGACACCTACATGTAGGTTCCAGAGTTGCATTCACCACCAATAACTCTATGTTGACTGGAATTTGTAACCAAGTGAGGAATATTCACACAGACACCTACATGTACATGTGGGTTCCAGAGTTCCCTTCACCACCAATAACTCTATGTTGACTGGAATTTGTATGCAAGTGAAGAATATTCACACAGACACCTACATGTGGGTTCCAGAGTTCCCTTCACCACCAATAACTATGTTGACTGGAATTCGTAACCAAGTGAAGAATATTCACACAGTCACCAAGGTTCTAGGATTGCTGCCACCATCAACAGCTTGACGCTGACTGGAATCAGTAACCGTGAGATGAATGAGTGGAATGAGTGGAGTCTGAAACAACAAACAGAACTGAGTGATAGTGATACATACCTGGGTAATATCATCTGTATTTAAATCACTATTAGTAACACATACATGTACCTGGGTAATATGATCTGTATTAACTGATTGTTAGTGACACATACCTGGGTAATATGATCTGCAATAGTGGACTATTTTAAACGCACACTGGGGTAATATAATCTGTATCAACTGTTACTTTGGTATAATGATCAGTATCTGATTGTTAGTAACACATACCTGGGTATTATGATCTGCAATAGTGGACTATTTTTAACACATACTGGGGTAATATGATCTGTATTTACTGGTACCTGGGTACAATGATCTGTATCTGACTGTTAGTAATACATACCTGGGTACAATGATTGGTATCCGACTGTTAGTAATACATACCTGGGTACAATGATTGGTATTGGACTGTTGATAATACATACCTGGGTACAATGATTGGTATCTGACTGCTAGTAATACAAACCTGGGTAATATGATCTGTATTTCACTGTTAGTAAAACATGTCTGGGTAATATGATCTGTATTTAAGAGTTAGTGATATATACCTGGGTAATACTTATATGATCTGTATTTAACTGTTAGCGACAATTACCTGGCTCTTAGTAACACACACCCAAGTAATATGATCTGTATATAACTGGCTGTTAGTAACACACACTCAAGTAATATGATCTGTATATAAATGGCTCTTAGCAACACACATCCAAGTAATATGATATGTATATAACTGGCTGTTAGTAACACACACTCAAGTAATATGATCTGTATATAACTGGCTGTT
>JAECMU010022212.1:0-20919 GCA_016106625.1 Dracogyra subfuscus
ATTAAAGGTTGTTAAAACGAATTCACAGTCGTTCTTTCAGCCAGAGACGACGGGGCCCAGCTGTTGATAACTCAGGACGCATGTTACTTTAGATTTAGTTTTTTTTCTTTTAAAGAGCGGGCAGCGTGGCCCAGTGGTACAGTGCCCGCTTGATGCGCGGTCGGTCTAGGATCGATCCCCGTCAGCTGACCACTGGGGTTTTTTTCTCGACATAACCATATGTCCGACGCCGATATAACCGTAATTAAAATGTGTTGAGTGCGTCGTTAAACAAACCAACAAAAAAAAAAAAAAATTATTTTAAAGATTCACATTCTATTAGTGTCACGAGAGGTTATTTAGGTCAACCCGGCCAGGCCATTTTACTAATACGTGAGAAAAAAAGAAGTAATTATCCTGAGTTAGTAGTCATGGTAACATGTTTTGGGGGTAAGTAATAAAGCCTGGTGTAAAGGTTTACTAAAATTACAATTATACATGTACTAACAAAGAAATCGAATGTATGTATTCAGTGTACGCGCCAAACGAATTCAAAGAACTGGACCAAAAGAGATACCAAAGGTAGTTCATCAGCACAGTGCTTTCATATCTTCACTACTCTACTTTAAACCGGCCTCGGTGGCGTCGTGGTTAGGCCATCGGTCTACATGCTGGTAGGTACTGGGTTCGGATCCCAGTCGAGGTATGGGATTTTTAATCCAGATACCGATTCCAAACTCTGAGTGAGTGCTCCGCAAGGCTCAATGTGTAGGTGTCAACCACTTGCATCGACCAGTGATCCATAACTAGTTCAACAAAGGCCATGGTTTGTGCTATCCTAATGGTAGGAAGCGCAAATAAAAGATCCCTTGCCGCTAATAGAAAAAGAGTAGCCCATGAAGTGGCGACAGCGGGTTTCCTCTCAAAATCATTTTGGTCCTTAACCATATGTCTGACGCCATATAACCGTAAATAAAATGTGTTGAGTGCGTCGTTAAATAAAACATTTTATTTCTTTCTTTAGTTGTTTGTTGGCTGACTAACCACATATTAATTCATACAAAGGAAGGGTATCCTCATAGGGGTATCCTCCCATTAGTCATACCCCCATTTGTCATGGTTTGGTGCACACTTAATCATCTGCCCGTCACCCAGATAAAAATGGAACGATCCCACATTGTTGTATATTGTATAACTAATGAAAGAAAGGCTTATAATTATTTATTCATTTTATTGATACAAAAAATGAAAATGTCAATATCGTCTTATTGTCTCTTGGTCACTCTGCTGCAATTGTTGTTGTTTTTTTGTGTGGTTTTTTGTTTAACGACGCACTCAACACATTATAATGACGGTTATATCGGCGTCGGACATATGGTTATGTCGAGAAAAAAACCCAGTGGTTAGTTGACGGGGATCGATCCTAGACCGATCGCGCATCAGGCGGGCACTGTACCACTGGGCTATGCTGCCCGCTCCTGCTGCAATTGATCCTGGAGTCTAACTAGTCTGTTTTTCATCTTCCTGTACACACGCTTTATTATAAAAACATTTCTCCTTCAAAGATGCTGAGTTATGATTACAACAGTAACTAGTTAGCAGTGAGACACAGCCAATACCAGTTGGTCCTTCAAGCCGAGATAATCCTCTGCGACCATTCTCATTCTCCACACAGGTGTGCTCAGTTTACTTACTGCTTGACTGCTTTTCTAATTGTATGACTATTGACTATATGACAAATGGGAGGTAACCCTCATAAGGCATCTAACCGACGTCTGCCTCTCTAGCCACAAACAACTAAATATTAGCCCACTGTCTTGTACAGGTAGTACTAAAGCAAATAACTTCCGGCTGGGTCAAAGTTCGAGGTGCACCTAACTTTTGATAGAGAAGCAAACACCACAAGTCCTGTGATTGGTTATAAATGTGAGTGTGTTGGTTGTAAACAAATAATAGTTTTATCTGGGTAAAAAAAAAAATATGCAATTTTATTTCATCTAGTACCAATGTGTCAAGTAGCCTTGTGCTTGAAACATGTATGAGGTACCTGTAAAAAAAAAAGTGCTCACATTTTGTGCGAAACTAGGATAGTCATAGACGCTACCCGTTATCTCAGAACCGAGCAGCTTAACCCCCAATTTTCTCTGGATCACTTGAAGTGTGAGGGGTGGTAGTATTTATATCCGTGGCGTTTATGTTGATTGATACGCTGCAGGTAGGATTTTAGCCACATATGTTACTATTGTCGTCTATGGGATTTGATTTGGTGGTATACACCCTACAGGCAGGCCAGATAGCTGAGTTGTGTACCTAGGTACCTTGAATATTTTATTGGCTCTAAGCACGAAAATAAAATTAAAACGAATGAAATGAAACCAATAATAATCAAATTTGCTTTTACTCCAGATACGATTTTCCAGCAATGGCGGATTTAAGATGGGCAGGGTCACGGACATTACTCAATTTCGCGATTTTACTTTGGAGAATTCGAGAATTCCCTTTAGGAACTTTTGTGAACATCGGCGCCATGTCATTGGGGCCCTTCCTAAATAGTCAGTGTACCTCGAATTATAACCCGGATGTTCTGATTTGGTCTGGAGTCCCCTGTAAAACAGCTTCATGCCGTTAATCAAACGAAGGATGTGAATACAAATTATGTATACTGATGGAAATAAATAAGGGAAGACATGGAATTGTAGACCAAATGCAATTCACTACTAGCATAGTAATGACTGTATACCATACAATGTTGCAATGTGGGATTGAATGTCTGTAGTGTTAAATGTGCATACATACATACATACATTCTCTCAGTCAACTTCTGACAATATGAATTGATTTTTATGCAGTCATTATTTCTTGGTGATATCTGTGTGATCCTTTATTTCTTTCCATCAGTATATAAGATGCGTCAGTTATCTAACATTTCCATGTCTAGATATCAGTCCGTCCAAATGCCCTGCATTGTCGCCCTTCGATGTAATCAATATATCCTCGTCACAACGCAACGTAATGGTAACCACACAGATGCTATTTTCTGATTCCCCTTATTTCCTTTGGCACCAGCCCGAGGAACAGCACGCTATTAGTTACTAAACACTCTCCAAGCATAAGCTGTTTCAAGAAAACGCCAAAAATAAATGGGTTTTGGAAGTTCTTAGCTATTGTTTTGTAACGACGAAAGATGAGCAAAAATATTGGATTGCTGAATTAGTTTTATAGACGGTATCCCGCATCGTGCCTATTGTCATCATGTTAAAGTGTTTTTTCTTACTCGCAGACCACTAGGGTGTTAGAGGCCACGATCTTTAATAACCAAAATGGTGAATGGGGATTGAGTGGGTAACAGAGAATTTCATTGTGCGACATCGATTCTAGTTCTTAAACATATATTTTATTGGACCGGTTTCGGTGGCGTCGTGGTTAGGCCATCGGTCTAGAGGCTGGTAGGTACTGGTTTCGTATCCCAGTTGAGGCATGGGATTTTTAATCCAGATACGGACTCCAAACACTGAGTGAGTGCTCCGCAAGGCTCAGTGGGTAGGTGTAAACCACTTGCACCCACCAGTAATCCATAACTGGTTCAACAAAGGCCATGGTTTGTGCTATCCTGCCTGTGGGACGCGCAAATAAAAGATCCCTTGCTGCCTGTCGTAAAACAGTAGCCTATGTGGCGACAGTGGGTTTCCACAGACATGGGAGCACAAACCATGTCCTTTGTTGAACCAGTGTCTTACACCTACCCTTTGAACTTTGCGGAGTACACCCTTTAACAAGTTCATTTTTGCATTTGGCCCATTTTAGTAGTCTTCGACCGCTTCCCTGATTATCTTAAAGCATTACTCCCAAGTGATGTTTGACTGTTCGCAGTATTTGGAACCACTGATGACGGATTGTCAGTAATTGAGATATCACCTGTCATAACGTAACCATCTGGTTGGTAACAAAACCGTGAAGTCCGATAGACACACGAAATGCTGCGTGAAGAGAGATTAGAAATAGAGTTGAAGTTGTTTTCTGGTTCCTATATGTTATATAGGTTTGGTTGTTACTGACATTTGAAATATTCCTTGTACGGAGGTACGATACAATAAAAGTGGTGCATTAATAGTATAAGCACTGGAGACGGTGGACTTAATTTGAAAACAGGCTTAAATTGTCGTAGTTTCGAAATAAGGCATTGGTATGTCAATTATCTTATCTTGGATTACAATTTAATCTAATTTTTGTCCATTTAACAAAAGAAAAACAGCAATAAAACTGCATTAACTTTGTTCTCTTAAAATGTAATTTATAATAAAACAGTAATAAACAGTAATAAAATGTTCTCAAAGTAAAATTTTAGATTCTAACTAAGATACTTTGGATTCTGTGAGGATCAACCAACTGCTATAAATAATGGACAACACGCGATTTTGTCAGTTATACGGATATAGAAACAGGTCAACATTTAAATGACTCTTTCAGGTAAAGGGGAGAGACGTAGCCCAGTGGTAAAGCGCTCGCTTGATGCGCAGTCGGTTTGGGATCGATCCCCGTCAGTGGGGCCATTGCGCTGTTTCTCGCTCCAGCCAGTGCACCACGACTGGTATACCAAAGGCCGTGGTATGTGCTATCCTGTCAATGAGATGGTGCATACAAATGATCCCTTGCTGCTAATCGAAAAGAGTAGCCCATGGAGTGGCGACAGCGGGTTTCCTCCCTCAATATCTGTGTGGTCCTTAATCATATGTCCGACGCCATATAACCGTAAATAAAAAAATTTGAGTGCGTCGTTAAATAAATAAATAAATAAATACATGTTTTATTTAACGACAGACATATGGTTAAATGAATGAATGTATGAATTAATTAATTAATTAATGTTTAACGACACCCCAGCACGAAAAATACATCGGCTATTGGGTGTCAAACTATGGTAAGTGACATATGGTTAAGGACCAGACAGATTTTGAGAGGAAACCCGCTGTCACCACTTCATGGGTTACTCTTTCCGATCAGCAGCAAGGGATCTTTTATTTGCGCTTCCCACAAGCATGATAGCACAAACCATGTCCTTTGTTGAACCAGTTATGGATCACTGGTCGGTGCAAGTAGTTTACACCTACCCACTGAGCCTTGCGGCGCAATCACTCAAGGTTTGGAGTCGGTATCTGGATTAAAAATCCCATGCCTTGACTGTGATCCGAGCCCAGTACTAACCAGTCTGTAGACCGATGGCCTAAGTACGATGCCACCGAGACTAGTACGTCGTTAAATAAACCATTTCCTTCTTTCCTTTCAGATGTTAGTACTTATTTCACATAAAATCGTTTCATCCGTGCAGTTCGTGCGAACTAAAACCTGGGAATAATGAAGCGGCACTTTCGTAGTTTATAATGTAAAGTACGATAATATAAATATTGTCTGAAAAAATCGTCTTTGTTTTCATAACAAAACAGTATGAATCGAATGTGTGTTTTCTTCATCCCACTCGTTATAAATTTCTATGGACATTGACGTAAATACGATTTAAAAGCAAATGATAAATGGATGCCAGTGTTTTGAGTAAGCTTTGTCAAAGATAATAATTACCTGGATTCTTGTTTTGGAGTGGTTCAATTGTGGAAACCACTTTAATGCATTTTTTATTTATTTTTAAATACCAATACATTTATGTGACCTGTCGTGGGAGTAACGCAAATGTACATCAGACATAAGTGGGTCCAGCTGTATACGTATTTTACTTTTCCACAAATCTTAAAATCTAAAAGCGATTTGTCTCTTTTTCAGATCTTCGTTTGACTCATTTACACTCACAATTTTGTTTTACATTTGTGTCTGTTAGCATTCAGCTATAACACAACAAATTATTTCTAAGTCTTGACCCGAAACAGTTCCATTTACATACATACATGCATGTACACACTCACACACACACACGCACACACACACATACACACACACGCACGCATGCATATATAGCGGGCAGCATAGCCCAGTGGTACAGTGCCCGCCTGATGCGCGGTTGGTCTAGGATCGATCCCCGTCAGCTAACCACTGGGTTTTTTCTCGACATAACCATATGTCCGACGCCGATATAACCGTAATTATAATGTGTTGAGTGCGTCGTTAAACAAAAAAAACACCAAGCATGCATATATATATATATGTAAACAATTTTAGTCTGCAATTTGCGGGCAGTTCGGTGGCTCATGTTCGAGTCAATACATACATACATTTATTATATACATAGCAGTGAAATATATAGATCTACGGAAATCATAAAAGTCATACCCGGTGAAAAGTCATATTTTCACTGTATTTTAGCTACAGTGAAAATATAGAAATCGCATTTACTGTTTTGTAAAAGTACATGATTAAATTATCTCTTTTTGTCTCGTTTCTTCGTATTTAAATTTGATGATTACCAATGCATCTGATCGTATTTGAACAAAACAAGTAACTTAATCAACTGTACCTATAAAAAAAGGGATACGAAGTGCAATTACGATAAAATATATAAATTGAATGGAATACGGAGTTAAATTATGACGACACAATGTAGTGTCATCGAGTGTAAGTGTAAGAATTTAACGACGTTCGACTCGTTTTCTTTTTGTGGGAGTTTTTGGAGGATCGCTCTGTCAGGCATGTTTTCACCGCAGTATTGTTAAATAAATGTTAATAAAGATAAATTTTAATCAAATTTCTTTTTAAAAGTCTATGGTCAAGTAACTTTTCTGGCAAAGTTCCATAGGAAGAAATATATCACGACGTTACGTGTTTTCGTAATAAGCGTGGATAAGCGAAAGATATTACCAAAAAGCGAAAAATATTGTCAAAAATTTGGAAATATGTATATAATAAATAGATATTCCATGGCGTCTTTTTTCGAATACGATTTTTATGTCAACTCGTGATGTGTGAAAACCAATTCATGGAAATATGGTTTTCACACATCACTTCTTGACATAAAAATCGTATTCGAAAAAACAAACATGAAATAGCCTCTATATATTCATATATTCATTCATACATACATACATACATACATACATACATACATACATACATACATACATACATACATACATACATACATACGTACATACATATAGGAAACAATATCCAGAGTTATAATATTTTTATATATAAGAATAGCTATTGATTATTTTCATGCCGAGGACCTACGAAGATGTCAGCTAGTTTAGAGCCTTGGGTTTCCGAAGATCTTAATTCGACCCTGGTTGGCTCATCCTGGTGTTGAACTCGAAATGACACCAGGCGATTTTAGTTGCATGTAAAAGTCCAATTTTAAAATACTTGCTTAGCTACCAACTTTGAAAGAAAGTTGAAAACCGGGGCTTCTGAAAAGTTTTGTTTTGTTTTGTTTGCTTGTTTAACGACGCACTCAACACATTATAAATACGGTTATATCGGCGTCGGACATATGGTTATGTCGAGAAAACACCTCAGTGGTTAGCTGACGGGGATCGATCCTAGACCGACCGCGCATCAGGCGGGCACTGTACCACTGGGCCATGCTGCCCGCTGGGCTTCTGAAAAGATACATCGAGTTATTTTGTTCGTTAACACTAAAACTTTAAAGAATAATAATGTGTAGTCGCTTATTCAGAAAGAAAGAAAGAAATGTTTTATTTAACGACGCACTCAACACATTTTATTTACGGTTATATGACGTCAGATTTATGGTTAAGGACCACACAGATTTTGAGAGGAAACCCGCTGTCACCACTTCATGGGTTACTCTTTCTGATTAGCAGCAAGGGATCTTTTATTTGGGCTTCCCACAGGCAGGATAGCACAAACCATGGTCTTTGTTGAAACAGTTATGCATCACTGGTCGGTGCAAGTGGTTTACACCTACCCATTGAGCCTAGCGGAGCACTCACTTATGGTTTGGAGTGGATATCTGAATTTAAAATCCCATGCCTCGACTGGGATCCGAACTTACCAGCCTGTAGACCGATGGCTTAACCACGACGTTATCGAGGCCGGTACCGATTTGGACTGAAGTCAAACATACAAAAGCAATCACTGGTCAGTTTATCGTTGATGCCATTAATTTCTTTTTAACTATCTGTAAAGCCATTCTTTCTTTCATTAATTTATTTATTCATTCATTAAAAATTCATTAATTTATTCATTATATTCCATATTATTTATTATGCAATTATGGTTCAAAGATACACACCTGGTATTTGTCATTTGTTTATTAAGTAGAGATAACAATTATAAGTCGCTAATGAGAGATAAGTTAAAGTTTGTTTTGTTTAACGACACAACTAGAGCACATTGATGAATTAATCATCAACTGTTGGATGTGAAACATTTGGTAATTTTGACATATAGTCTAAGAAAGGAAACCTGCCTCGTTTTTCTAATTATAGCAAGGGATCTTTTATATGCCCTATCCCAGAGATAGTGTATACCACGGACTTTTGTATACTAGTTGTGGCGTAGTGGCTGAAGTAAAACTAAACCCATGGGTCCACCGACGGGGGTCGAACCCAGACCGATCGCGCACCAAGCGAGCGCTTTACCACTGGTCTGCGTTCCTCCCCAGATAAGTCGGTGCCACAAGTGCTCTGAGTTGTGAATCGTCTTTGGGATACGAACGTGTTATATTTTTTGTATGTGATGTGGGTGGGGTTTTTTTTTTTTTTTAATTTAGTGTACTTGCATCAATAGATAGGACAATCTATATCACGTCTCAGGTTCTGGTGGGAGGAACACTTAGAACTTTCTGCTAAAAGGGGCGATCCTTTACGACGTTTCAAACGTCAGTTGAATGGTGTGACATTTTCAACTTTAGCTATCTGAAACATCCTACGCGCCGATATTAGTAATGATTAGTATTCAAACACGTGTATCGTGGGTTGGGGGCACATTACGATACCGCCATCCAAATACCAAAAGGTCTTTGTCTTCTAGTTAAACACTGTATCTGAATGGTTACAATGGCTGAGTGCTATCATTAGAGAAAGCAATGGCAACTGAACTGTAATGTATCATTGACGACAGCTAGTTTTCTGTTTTCTTGTTCGCTTTTGTCTCCGTCATAACCGGTGGAGACCGGCGCGTTTCAAAGATATCATATACCTATTGAGGTTGCATTTCGAAACATTAAGAACACATACTCGATCATTATTCGCAAATGGTTTTGTGATTCCATGGCAAAGTGCTCGTGCTGAGCAGAATAGACTGGTGTTGTTGATGAATTCCTTTAATCGTATCATCACTGTTACGGTCTCTTTCGTCGGTTATGTTAATACTGGCTGTTTTCGCAGCCTTTGTTGCGCTGATGTTCTAAATGTATCCTTGTTGTTTCTTGCCAGCGTAGCATTATAATAGTAAGCTGTTTCAGTACTATGAAACGTGGCTTCTGAACCGTTTGGTTGAAAAGGAGTCGGTTCTGTTTCGTATCATGTATTATAGATTTCAGTATTAAAAGGAGCTGGAACTTTAAATAATTATCTTACTAAAAGATATGAAGCAGTGATAGTATTACATGTATTGTGTGCACTGTCCATTAACTAACAGTAATAATAATAAACATGTTGTATGTGTGCATGGGCGGATGGATGAATGGATGAATGGATGGATGGTTGGATGGATGCAATGGTTGGTGGATGCATATATGGATGGGTCTATAGATACTTGATTGGATGGATGGATGAATCGATGGATGGATGGATGGATGGTTGGATGGATGCATTGGTTGGTGGATGCATATATGGATAGGTCTATAGATACTGGATTGGATGGATGGATGCATGCAGGAACTGATGCAGACATGGATGGGCGACTGATGGGTAAGTGGATGGATCCAAGTCATTGTATCCACAATCGCGTGTCTCTTGAGGATTTGTGTACCACTCACCAGTCGTTTCTCATCGGCGTTTTTCAAGGGTTTAGTCCTAACCATTCCGGATAATGTTGCGTGCTCGATTCTGACATTGCAAACAAGAGGCATTAGCAGCCGCCCACTGTTTTCGTTTACTACGGACTACCTTGATTCGGCTTGCCTCTAATACAAAAAGAATACCGGAAGCAATAAAACCGACCAAATACCCTCCAGCATGATTCCTGGTAGGGGTTTACTGTGCTTCAAATCTGTTTGGAACTCATTTTGTCAGTGACGCCCGACTTCTAAGCTGTGCGTCCTATTGGGTGATCACTTCCGTCTCTGTGTTTTGGCTGTTGCTGATGTTGTTGCTATTGTTGTTATTGCATGATATCGCATATCTGGCTATCTTGAAATAAAAATACGTAATTAAAATAAAAATTCAATTGACTATTTATAATATAATATAATACAATACAATACAATACAATACAATACAATACAATACAATACAATATGTATGTGTGTGTATGTGTGTGTACGTGTGTGTGTATGTGTGTGTATTTGTGTGTGTATGTGTGTGTATGTGTGTATGTGTGTGTATGTGTGTGTGTATGTGTGTGAGAGTGTGTATGTATGTGTATGTGTGAGAGTGTGTATATGTGTGTGTCTGTGTGTGTCTCTGTATGTGTATGTGTATGTGTCTGTGTGCGTGTGTGTGTGTGTGTACCGGCCTCGGTAGTGTTATGGTTAAGGATGACAGATACTGGGTTTGTAGCCCAGTGGGTAGGTACACTACACCGACTTCTCTCTCAGTACCTACTACCTACTAACCACTAACCACTAGCCCACTGTCCTAGACAGACAGCCCAGATTGTACCTTAACTGAAGTACGAAAATTAAATATATAATGTGTGTTTAATTATGAATTATTTATTTTTAAAAATATAATTAAATAACAAATAATGTCACAATATTTTAAATGTATAAATGTGTATGTCCAAACAGTAATAAATTAAAGGGACATTCCTGAGTTTGTTGCAATATTTTAAGATGTTATCGACTAATAAAATATTTCTACCATTAAACATATTAAATATATTTTCTTGTTGAGAACATTAGCGGCTCTATATTAAACGTGTTTCTGAACATTCTAATATTTGTACTAGGTTAATTTTCATTTTATTTCCTAACAAATATTGTTTCGTACGTACGAAATTATTTGAAGACTAAAACTCGAGAATGCCCCTTTAAGAAATGTCAATATCATGTTATATTTTATGTGACAATGAGACTAATACTGATAAAAAAAAAAGTGTATTTACAAAATGGTCACATATCAAGTTTTAAACGCGCTTTAAAAACAAAAACATAAGAATTATACGAATACAAATATTTTCTAGAGACTGACGGAAGGAGTTGACAGAGGAATTTTTACATTAGAAAGCTTTACATTTCTAGTGTGGTATTGCTATAAAACAAACATGTTACACGCATTTTAGATGTTTTTGTTCCAACTTGCCCATACTAATTAGATAATTCTGTTATTCACGATCACGTTAGGAATACAGGTAACATAGAAATGAAGATGACAATGTTTACAAAGTCCATATGTCATAATAAGGTATTTGGCTTGATATTATGGCACAGATAATGTTTATTGTAATTTTTACATGCAAAATATCGTGATTTCTGTTATGCCCAAACAAAGCTATAGAATATATAATAATTAATTTCCGTTCGGATAGAAGTCGCAATAGCTATTATTAATAAGAGTGGGCAACCAAACCTTGACCTTTGGATGGATGGATGGATGGATGGATGGATGGATGGATGGATGGATGGATGGATGAATGAATGTTTAAAGGGACATTCCCGAGTTTGTTGCATTGTAAGATATTTCCGACTAATAAAATATTAAATATATTTTCTTGTTTAGAATACCAATATCTGTATATTTAATGTGTTTCTGGTCGTCTTAATATTTATAAGAAGCCCAAACGGGATTTCGTCTTCATATAATTTCGTACGTACGAAAAAATATTTTTTTAGGAAATAAAATGAAAATTGATCAGAAATACGTTTAATATAGAGCCAGTAATATTCTAAACAAGAAAATATATTTAATATGTAAGTTTAATCGTAGATATATTTTATTAGTCGATAGCATCTTAAAAGATTGCAGCAAACTCAGGAATGTCCCTTTAATAAGACCTTTTTTCTTTATTTATAAATAATGAATGAATGCTTGGATGGATGGATGGATGGATGGATGGATGGATGGATGGATGGATGGATTAATTAATGAATGTTTAAGGACACTTCAGCACGAAAAATACATCGACTATTAGGTGTCAAACTGTGGTTTATTTATAAATAAGACGTCTTGGTTTTCAGTGACAAGGTGTTTCAATTCTGACGTTTTGTCTTGCAGTAACGTTATTCGAAAATTAAAATAACAGCTATGTTCATTATATGACAAACTAACAGTTCTTTGCTGAACATTAAACAAAAAACTGCTTTGGCTCCACGGATTATTAAAGGGACATTCCCGAATTTGCTGCATTGTAAGATGTTTCCGACTAATAACATATTTCTACGATTAAACTTACATATTAAATATATTTTCTTGTTTAAAATATCAGTGTCTGTATATTTAATGTGTTTCTGGTCGTCTTAATATTTATAAGAAGCCCAAACTGGAAATAAAATGAAATTTAACCCAGTACAAATATTAGAACGATCAGAAACACTTTTAACATACAGACACTACCATTTTATGCAGAAAAATATATTTGGTATGTAATTACAATCGTTAAAAAGTCTCCGTTAGTCGATAAAAATCGCAGCAAACTCAGGAATGTCCCTTTAAAGGGACATACCCTAGTTTCAGTTCATGAAAATTAACATTAAGTTTAGTTTAATTTACAAACCTGTAACACATTTTGATAAAGTTACAATTGAGTGAAACATGAGTCTTTGACTTTGAAATGGTGAAATACCCTCTAAAATAGAATAAAACTTGACTACATAACTGTTACTTCTCAGAGGCACGTGCCTTTTTAAAAATATGAGAAATGCATTTTGTGATATTAAAAAACATCAGGATGACCAAAAACACTTCGAATGTACGGAAATGGATACTTTAAACAATAAAATTTAAGTAAAGTATGATTTCAGTTATCAAGAAAACGCCTCTAATAGTCAAAACTATGTCTTAGTGTTTAAAAACTAGGCTATGTCCCTTTAAGACTAGATAGTGCTTTTAGTATGTCTGTCACATTCAGCATTTCAAAGCGCCAACAGAAAAGAAGGAAAAGGATCGTCTAAAACCCAATGAGAAACAATATCTCGGCAAGGATTAATTCAGAGTATGAGTTCAATTCGTTCTGTAATGTCAGGAGACATACACAGCAGCGTGCTACCGATTTGGCAGCATTAAGCAATTGCTACAAATGTGATAAATTTGTACCAAGGACGAGCGGATAGATTGCTATCGCTGACAAAGAATACATCTCGTATTTCCTACAGACGCCTATCCTTCCCGAGAACACAATTGGATAAAAACATTTGTAAAATTAATCCACCAACGCGAGTTGGCGGAAGTACCCATTGTACACTAAAAGCAATCTTTCCGCTGTAAAATGCGTTCAGGTTATATCTTTCACGCGAAGGGACACTCAAAAATACATTTTGTAAAGAGGCAGGAAAGTGATTTGACAGAGTTCATACATTTTATCGGTGAACGATTTTCAAATACAGAGTACTGTAGTGTGGTTGAATGTATTGTAGAATGGTTGAATGTATTGTAGAATGGTTGAATTTATTGTAGAATGGATGAATGTATTGTAGAATGGTGGAATTAATTGTAGAATGGTTGAATAATTGTAGAATGGTGGAATGTATTGTAGAGAGGTTGAATGTATTGTAGATTGTTTGAATGCACTGTAGAATGGTTAAATGATTGTAGAATGGTGGAATATATTGTATAATGGTTCAATTTTTTGTAGAATGGTTCAGTGTATTGTAGAATGGTGGAATGCATTGTAGAATGGTTGAAAGTATTGTGGAATGGTGGAATATAATGTAAAATGGTCGCGTTCTAATATTTCTGCCAATCTCAAAACATAAGAATTATTATTAAGCATCACAGCAAACTGTATACAATTAAAATCGATAAGATTGTGTTTTTAGATGTTAGTGATTATGTACTTAATATAAAATGTAATATAAAATAATAGTGTATACAATACACTGTACAAGTATACACACAACACGATTAGTTCAGGGCCAGTAGATAGTATGCATATTGTTCTTTAAATTTGGTAAAACAAACTAAAAACAACAACAACTGCTTAAAGCTGCATTGTCTGGTTTCAATCGTATACAGTCAAGTTCTAAGTTCAAATACAAGCATAACTGCACTTTTAATTCACTCGCGAGTTGTCGTCATTAACGCATATCGTCAAATGCTTACTAGCCAGTTAGAATAATGATCGCCATTTTGAAATACCGTACGGATTCTAGCAGTTACTTCCTAGCAGCCAATTACGCTAGCACCCAATTTCAGCAGACACGGTTTATTTATACGGATATTAGTAACAATAAGACTGTGCAAATTAGTCTTGGTTGTTATTTTGATTTTGTGTTGTTTTTATATAAAGATACTCTTTAAAACTCTAAAATTCTTAAGTTGTAGTGAATAATAAAAAATAGCATAACAGGGTGTTTAAAAGTGTGAAATATAGGTAGCAATAGAAAGGCGTACGAGTCCGATGTTTAGAACGTCGACATGAGTGTCTGCTGAAATTGCTTGCTAGCGTAATTGTCTGCTAGGAATTGACTGCTCGGTTTTTATCATGCAAAAAGTAGTCGAACCGTACTATTTTTAGCCCAGTGGAATGCCGCTTCAAGTTGTAAAGTGTCGACCATATGTTTGAATACACAGATACTATGTACTCCTAATATTAATCGATTTTAATTTGACAATAAAGAAATAACCTAAAAGTATTGTTTTTTCTAATAAATGTTTGTTGTTTAGTTGTGGGTTTTTTTGTTCGGTTTTCTTTTTTGTTGTTGTTTGTGGGAATTCGGGAGGGATTTGTGGGGGTTTGTGGGGGTGGGGTTTTATTGGATCTCTCTCTCTCTCTCTCTCTCTCTCTCTCTCTCTCTCTCTCTCTCTCTCTCTCTCTCTCTCTCTCTCTCTCGTTGTTGTTTTATTGTTGTTGGGGGTGGGGGTGGTTCGGTTCGTTTTTCTTGTTTTGATATTTTGTGGGGGTGTCAGTTACCGAAGGGGGAATGGAGTTAGCATTTTAGTATGTTCTCCGGAGATTTCATTTGCTCACTAGCACACACGGGATCGTACATATTGCTAATACGCACTTCAAACCAGGAAGCTGCTCCCAAATCTGCTACATTGTTTCTTCTTTCCTGTCCACAGATTACGTTTGTCTGTAAGACTTTATCAGCATTGTTGCAAATTCTGTGCTCTCTTTTTTCCCCCAAGTACTACAACTGCGTCTTTGAACTGCGATCTGTTCGCCGCTCTTTGAAAGTCGATGGCAAGGCGAGCCTTGCAGAGATCAATATCCGTCGACAAAGAAGCCGTTTATTTGATTTTACACTGATAAGATGACACCTCAGAGACTCCATACAAACTACAAGAAAGCGGCGCTACCTAAACCGACGTTACACACACAATGTTAGATCATTTTCTATTGGGCAGTTTCATGCCGTGAAAAGGCTCGAGAGGTCATTAATTGAGGGTGTGAAGGCAGTTTCTAAAGACGTCCTCCCCCGCTTCACGGACAACAAACAATTTAAGGCAATAAATGTGAGTTTCGGATTTTGGGTTACCGTATGTGAAACGTTTTGCTGAAACCAGTTTGTCATTTATTTGGTTTATATTATACTTTATTGTAAATGGCCTACTTTTACTAGACATTACATTGTCGTAAATGGTGTACGCCTGTTAAACATTGTCGTAAATGATATACGTCCACTGAACATTGTTTTAAATAAGATTCATCAGCTAGATATTGTAAATGATGTTTGTATACTGGACATTGTCGCAAATGATGTTAATCTGCTAGACATTGTAAATGATGTTTGTACACTGGACATTGTCGTAAATGGCGTACGTACGTCCGCTATACATTGTAAAGTATGTTTGTCTCCTGAGTGCGAGTGCGAATATTTTTTACATGCTCATATACCACTAGAGTTTAGAGCATGTCCGTCCCGGGGTCTGTCTCTGGATAGACAGGGACTTGTCTCCCGAGCATTGTGGTAAATAATGTTAATCTGCTAGACATTGTAAATGATAAACGTTGTCGTAAATGGCGTTCGTATGTCTGATAGACATTGTTAAAGCTGCATTGTCTGCTTTCAATCGTATACAGTCAAGTTCTAAGTTCAAATACAAGCACAACTGCACTTTTAATTCACTCGCGAGTTGTCGTCATTAACGCATATCGTCAAATGCTTACTAGCCAGTTAGAACAATGTTCGCCATTTTGTAAAACCGTACTGATTCTAGCAGTCACTTCCTCGCAGCCAATTACATTAGCAGCAGACACGCATGGCGACGTTCTAAATTCCGGACTCGTACGCCTTTTATAATGCGTGTTGTGGTGTAATTTATACGAAACTAGTTGAACATCCTATATTTCCGTAGTACATAAGGTACAGATATTATAAAAGTGCTTAATAAAATGGTTAAGTTGTATTTATACGGATATTAGTAACAATAAGACTGTGAAAATGAGTCTTGGTTGTTATTTTGTTTTTGTGTTGTTTTTATATGAAGATACTATTTAAAACATTTTAAGTTGTAGTGAATAATAAAAATTAGCATAACAATGTGTTTAAAAGTGTGAAATACAGGTAGCAATCGAAAAGCGTACAATTCCGATGTTTATAAAGTCGACATGAGTGCTGAACTTGGCTTCTATCGTAATTGTCTGCCAAGAACTGACTGCTCGGTTTTTGTAATGCAACAATAGCCGAACCGTACTATTTGTAGCCCAGTGGGGGCCCGCCAAAAGTGTCCTACTTTCCAAATTCTGGGTTTATTTTTAACTTGGAAAAGTCAGTGTAGTGAATCCAGTTCAGACTGCGGCGTCTTATATGCACCAAACGTAATGGGAGTTTCTGTTCTATATGCTTAAATAATAAAAAATATTCCAGACAGTGCCACTTTAATGAGGTACGGCTGCTAGACATCGTCGTAACCGATGTACATCTCTTGGATATTGTACACGAAATGCATCTCCTTGACAATGTAGATGATGTACGTTTGCTAGACATTGCAAATGATGTACGACTGCTAGACATTGCAAATGATGTACGACTGCTAGACATTGCAAATGGTGTACGTCTGCTAGACATTGCAAATGATGTACGTCTGCTAGACATTGCAAATGATGTACGACTGCTAGACATTGTAAATGATGTACGTCTGCTAGACATTGCAAATGATGTACGTCTGCTAGACATTGCAAATGATGTACGTCTGCTAGACATTGCAAATGGTGTACGTCTGCTATAGTCAGACAAATACCGGATAATTAATTAGGGCTGTTTAACGAGTTTTGCACAAACTACATGCAGGGAATTTGTTTTTACTTTTTAAACCGCCTAGTTTAACACTGAATACTTCATCCGTACTTCATTCTCAGGTTTGCCTTACTACTTGTTATGTCAAGTGTTGTTGTTGTTGATGGTGGTGGTAGTGGTCGTCGTCGCTGTTGTTGATGTGGGAGTTGTTTTGTAAAGTTTGCAGTAAAATCAACCAATGCGATTCTTTTTAAAGGGACATTCCTGAGTTTGTTGCATTGTAAGATATTTCCGACCATCCAGGGAAGATGAGAGTGGGTGTAAGTTAGAGGTGTAACGAATACAGAGGGTGGTGAATACGATGCGTATCACGAATATACGGTGACGAATATAGGTATTTATTCATGAATACATATTGGCAAAAACGTGCGATCCATACATCATTATTTTATTTGGGACAGTAAAATAATTCAACAAGCAACAGAGCCATTATCGTGTTATGGGGAAAAAATACATGTAGGCAATAAACCTTATGACGTGTTGACACTGTCTGCATACAGTACTTGTCTGTTTTACTATTGTTGTCTCGCCATTTTTACATTTGTGGAAACCGAAATATTTCCATACAATTGATTTAAATTCTGCAGGGGCATCAGTGATGCCCACTAGTTTGGACATTATTAAATGGGACGCCACAGAAAGTTCGAAAATGCTAACCTCATTTCCATACGAAAGCAGCGGAAACAGCCGAAGTCTGAACAAGACAGTCACTAAACACTCTACGTATGTTCAATTTTAGAGTTGCGAAACAGTGGTCCAGACTCCAGTCTAATAATTGACATGATGGTTTTAATCGTATATAGTGTAATCCCGCGTGTCTGTTTTTTAAACATACGACATGCAGTTACATTATAATATTCACGTGTATTCGGTTCAAGCAGCCGCGAATACGAATACAATTACGATACAGGTCGTTGTTCGGGTCGTTGCAGTGAGTGGAATTTGCTGTAACCTTTAGTGAAATACCTACAATTACATGACAGGATGCAAAAGTTGAGGCTAAAACAAATCCTCTGTGACTGCTCAGTCAAAATACTATATTAAAGGGACAGGCCCTAGTTTTTAAAGACTAAGACATAATTTCCACTATTAAATACATTAGAGCCGTTTATGATCACTGAAATCAAATATTACTTAGTTTATCCATTTCAGTACAGCCAAAGTGTTTCTGATCATTTTGGTGTTTTTAATGTCGCAAAATCAATTTTTCGAGTTTTTAAAATGCACGTATGTCTGAGAAGTAACGATTATGGGGTTGAAGTTTAGTCTACGTTTAAGTGTGCTTCACCGTTCAAACGCCACATACTCCTGAATTTTAGTCTATTTTTAAGGGTAATTTACCGTTTCACTCTGTTTTCACCTTATCCACATGAGTTACAGGTTTGTAAATTAACTAAATTTAGTGTCCATTTTTACGGGTTGAAAGTACCAAGACTTTTTATATACAAAATTATAATAATAAACGTAGTCTTTGTTTAATGTTTGTTTGTTTTGTTTTGTTTAACGACGCACTCAACACATTATAATTACGGTTATATCGGCGTCGGACATATGGTTATGTCGAGAAAAACACCCAGTGGTTAGCTGACGGGGATCGATCCTAGACCGACCGCGCATCAGGCGGGCACTGTACCACTGGGCTATGCTGCCCGCTCTTTGTTTAAAGAATGACCTCTGTTGAGGGCTGGTTAAAACGGGGAGGGGCGGGACTTAGCTCAGTGGTACAGCGCTCGCTCGATGCGCGGTCGGTCTGGGATCGATCCCCGTCGGTGGGCCCATTGGGCTATTTCTCGTCACAGCCCAGTGCACCACGACTGGTATATCAAAGGCCGTGGTATGTGCTATCCTGCCTGTGGGATGGTGCATATAAAAGATCCCTTGCTGCTAATCGAAAAGAGTAGCCCATGAAGTGGTGACAGCGGGTTTCCTATCAAAATCTGTGTGGTCCTTAACCATATGTCTGACGCCATATGAATGAAGGAATGGGGGACGCAACATAACCGTAAATAAAATGTGTTGAGTGCGTCGTTAAATAAAACATTTCTTTATTTTCTTTCTTTGTTAAAACGGAATATAATGTCATCCGTACATCACACTCCACCCTCCCCCACCCCAAGTGCGGCACCTATCACTCTATAGGTTATTTACATCTTTATCTCGGTGTGAGGGAACGAATAAAACATCAAGGAAATCCAATTCTTGTTGTTAACGCAATTTGCAAGAACTCCATTGTCAAAGTCCAATTATAGGCACGCGGTTGTCGCAACAACTTGTCACAAAGAATTCCTAAATGTGTAACAAATAAAATTTATTTTCGAAACTCTGCTACAAGAATAAAACAAAACATCAGCCATTCGACAAAAATCTCCGTGCAACCTTTAAAAACACAATTAATTAGTTGTCTTCTGGTTATCGCGTTAGCCATTGTACTGAGATCACAAAAATATCTTTGATATATATATCAAACGCAGCAAGAAAGTAATGCAATAATTTCCTGAATGGTCTGATATTACCGTATTTTCGACAAAGAGAACGATTTAGCGAAGCGAAATCAAATGAAAACCCATTGTCATGAAGTGAATTCTTAAGGTTTTCGCTTATTGTTGTCTTTCCGGCAGAAACGTGTTATTGGCTAGTTCGTAATACCGTTATGTCCGTGCGTGTGTGCGTGCGTGTGTGTGTGTGTGTGTGTGCGTGCGTGTATATGTATGTGCGTGTGTGTATGTATGTGTGCGTGGGTGTGGGGATGCGTATGTGCGAGCGTATGTGTGAGAGTGTGTGTGCATGAGTGTGCGTGTATGTATGTGCGTTCGTGCGTGCGTGTGTGCGTGCGTGTGTGTATGTGTGTGTGCGTTCGTTCGTGCGTGTGTGTGTGAAAGAGAGAGTGTGTGTGTGTGTGTGTGTGTGTGTGTGTGTGTGTGTGTGTGTGTGTGTGTGTGTGTGTCTTATTTATTGTTATTTTGAGGGTTTTTTGGGATTCGGCTTTGGGGTTTTGTTTTTTAGTGGTATTGGTTTTCTTGTTGGTTTTTTTTATCATTATCTTTATTCTTTATCTAAGTTAGCCGGCTTCCTTATTGTTATTACTATGTGCTCACACGAACTGTTAATTGCGTTAGCGTTCTCGCACTCGCTTCTCGCTTGTCAACAACAGCCAATCCATTATCACTCGTGGGTGGGGTGAGTGGGGGTCTCCTCCGGTGCCGTTCGTTCCTTAAGATCATCAGTTCGTCAGTCGGTGATAGTATTTGGTTATAGTTTTACATTGTTTGTAAAATTACCAGTTAGTCTCATGAAATCTCCGTTTATATATTGTAGCAGTCTAATGTTTCTGCTGATTCAGCATGCTTTTTTTCTTTTTTTGCATATAGCACGTATTGCTCGTGTTTGGTACCGAGTTCTTCCGCAAAAAAGAGGTGGGCAACTTACAAAACTTTGAAAAACGTGGGTATTTCCAGGAACCCGATCATATATAT